>CM052453.1:20163449-20306567 GCA_028533085.1 Varecia variegata
GCCCATCAATACATCAGTGGATTAATAAAATGTGGTATATGTATACCATGGAATACTACTCAGTTACAAAAAACAATGGTGATCAGTACTTCTTATATTATCCTAGACAGAGCTTCATTCAGCCTATGCTTTGAAGTGAGATATCACAAGAATGGAAAAATAAGCACCACATATACTCGCCATCAAATTGGTACTAACTGATCAACACTAAGGTGCTCACACAGTAGTAATATTCACTGGGTGTCAGTTAGGTGGGGTGTGGAGGTGGGTAAACTCACAACTAATGGATGAGGTGCACACTGTATGGTGGAAGGGCATACCTCTAGCCCTGGCTTGGGCGAGGCAAAGGCATTGCTTATAACCAAAATGTTTGTACCCCCATAATATCCTGAAATAATAAAAAAAAGAAAATATAAGATAAGCCTGGGACAGTAAGTGTAAATAAGTAAATAAATAAATAGTGATGAGGGCATGTCAAAAGAATACAGGAGCCAACTTGAAGGACTTCCCAATGGCCAAATCTGGAACAAATTTAGCAGCAAAATAAATAATGATAGCATTGGATTATAAACCATAGAATAAAATAAATATCCATGCATCCATATTGATATAAATACTTAAATATCTGGGGGAGAAGGGACAGCTCTTCCTTATTGTAGAATTAATAAGTAATGAGGGAAATGGAAAATCACCGTTAGGCAAACACCATGGTTATAAATTGTTGCAAACAAGAACTATCAATAGATGCTAAAATTAGTAGGTGAAAGTATAATGAGTAAAAAATAATATTTGCATAATCTCAAAGTATTTTGTCCCACAAGATAATTATTAATTACAAAGAGAGACATCATGACTAGTGTGAAGAAAGCTGGCAGGTACCACCTTAACCAGGTGATCAAGGTTAGCATCACCAGCAATAAGATACAACAACCACTGGTGTGGTACATTGACAAGGGCACATGATTTCAGTGGTATTCCTGCTCAACATACATATCCTCAATCTAATCATTAAAAAACATCCAAGTTTAGGGATATACTCTACAATAATTGCCCAGTACTCATCAAAAGTATCAATGTCAGTGCCATAAAGATACAAAGAAAGACTAAAGCAACTTGTCAAAGACAAACAGATCAGATTGTTAAATTTTGGAGGAGGCTATAGAGACATGACAGCTAAATGCAATGTAGAGTACCAAATTGGGTTCTGAGTCAGGAAAAAAAGGAAAAAAAAATGGGAAAACTGGTAAAAGTCAAATAAGGTCTTCAGCTGATAGTATACTGTTAGTTTTATGTTTTTCATAATAGTGCTCTTATTATGTCATGTTCTTTTTAGGGGATGCTGGTTGAAGGGTATACAGGAACTCTGTACTATTTTTTCTGTACTATTTTTAGAACTTCTCTGTTAAGTCTAAAATGTTTCACATTGAAAATTTTTTTTAAATCCTGCTCAAAATAAAGCAAAAACCCTTTCCTAGGTTTCATTAATATACATGAAAAAAAGTTGGAAATTTAAAAAAAATATTTTAGTAAACAGTATTAGGAGAAATATTGAAACATAATAATTCAGCTCATAAAATGCATAGCATGTCAGAGGATCATTCCTAGATCTCTGGCTTTTGTCTCATCGCTTTGCCTGATAGAATGTCTCAGACCTCGCCCCAGAGGCAAGATCTTTATACTCTTCCTGGTCTCCCTCAACACTGCCGGTGCCAGCTTACTTTCCCACCATTTCGGAGCTGGTCTCAAGGGACTTTGGGGGCAAGGGTAAATCGGGCTAGCTCTGCCTTTCATCAGGACTTTTCTCTTGAGGTCTTGTTTGGGTTTTTGAGAAACATACCTCTTTTCTAAAACACTATAGGACTGGGAAGGCTGATACAATAAATGAACATTCAGTTGTATTCCCAACTTTTATGTATTTTATAAGAAATAATAATGAGAGTCCATCTACAGGCCTAATGCTAATTGCTTTCTCATACATTATTTCTTTTCATTCTTACACAATAGCTCTTTGAGATAGGTATTGGCTCTATTTTATAAACAAGGAAAGTGAGGTTGAGAAAGGTTAAATATCTTGCCAAGATGACACATTCAATAAATGGAAAGCCAAGATTCAAAGCCAAGTCTATTTGATTCCAAAGCATGCTATTTTTTATTATAGGTACAACAGAAAAACATATATATATATTAAATATAACATCTGTACATGAAGCACATATAGAGAGCAATACTGAGGTAATTTTGTAAGTGTCAATGCCCATCCATTGGAAACATCTTAAGAGCAGTTACTATGTAATATACTTCTTTTGAATTTCCCATGGCCTCCAGCAAGGGTAGGATCTAGTAATTACTAGATTACTATGATTTTCAGATTCATAGTATCTGACAAAACCAAAACAGCAAAAAGGAAACAATATTTAACTCTACTTAGCAATCTTCTCCATATCTAGCTGTTATCCTCATTCTTCTCCCTGCTCTAAAAATATTTAACCACTTGTACTGGTTTTCTATTACTGTCATAACAAGTTACCACCACTTCATGGTTTAAACACAAATTTATTGCTCTGTAGGATAAGTCCATTAAAGGTCCATTAAAATCTAAGTGTTGCATTCCTTTCTGTAAGTTTGTGGGAAGTTTCCTTTCCTGTTTGGGTGTTGGAAGAGTTAGATCCTTTTATTTGTACAAGGACCCGTTGCCTTGCTGATGGAGGGCCATTCCCAGCTCCTAGCGGGGACCTGTACTCCTTGGCTCGTGCCCCCTTTTCTCCATCTGAAAGCTAGCAAGGCAGGTCAAGTCCCTCTCTTGCCCAGTTCTCTCGTACTTCTTGCATCTCATCTCTTCACTCCTGCCTCCTTTTCTTCCACTTTTAAGAGTTCATATGAAAAACAAGAAAAGAAAAAAAAAAGAGCTCATATCATTAATTGGTCCACCCAGATAATCTAGGATAATCTCCTTATCTCAAGGTCTGTAACCATAATCCCATCTGCAAAGTCCATTTCGCCACAGGGTCAGAGGATTAGGATGTAGACATCTTTGAGGAGCCTTTATTTTGCAGACCACAATCACTTTTTTTTTTTTTTTTTTTTTGAGACAGAGTCTCGCTCTGTTGCCCCGGCTAGAGTGAGTGCCATGGCGTCAGCATAGCTCACAGCAACCTCAAACTCCTGGGCTCAAGTGATCCTCCTGCCTCAGCCTCCCGAGTAGCTGGGACTACAGGCATTTGCCACCATGCCCGGCTAATTTTTTCTCTATATATTTTTAGTTGGCCAGATAATTTCTTTCTACTTTTAGTAGAGACAGGGTCTCGCTCTTGCTCAGGCTGGTCTCGAACTCCTGACCTTGAGCGATCCACCCGCCTCGGCCTCCCAGAGGTGCTAGGATTACAGGCGTGAGCCACCGCGCCCGGCCGACAATCACTTTTATAAAAAAAATACCCAAATCCACAAACCACTAATATTAATAATCATAGCCAACTTTTACTGAGCACGTGTGTGTGCCCAGTAATATTTTAAATTGTGTTTTGCATATTTTAGTAAATCCTCATAATACTGTAATGAGGCAAGTTACTTAGCCCTATTTTATAGATGAGGAAAAAGAGGTACAAAAGACATTAGGTAACTTACCAAAGTCACTACTAGTGAGTGAGTGTCATCTGAAATTTAAGCCAGATGGTCTAAGTCTGGAAGCTATGCCATTGACCTCTGTTCTAACATAAGTTACACAGATGATTCAGGACTTTGGATATTTTGCTCAACTAATTAAGGATAAAAATACTTAGCAGACCTGTACTGTATGTAGGAAAGTTATTTATTCTCAGTGTTTAGATAAATGATTTTTTTTCCCTTTCTGGCTAGGAGAGAAAAGGAATGATAATGAAAGTATTTGGATGATTGAAAAATGAATGTTATTTACTTAGATTGTTTTACTCATTATCACTGTTGTATAAGAATATATGTCCCTGTTAAATCATTCCTTTCAGTACAATTTAATTTTTTAAAAAGGTGATAATTATGTTATCATGCAATCCAATGGCATGCATGTCTGTTGCAGCAATTGTGATGGTGGTGTGTTTATCTCTCCTTTAAGCTGTATTCTTAAACATTAGTGGTAAAGTCTTTTTGATTGTGTATTTCAGCACCTGGCAGAATTTCTGGCTCATGCTAGGCTCTCACATAATGAATGGGTGAGTGGATTAATTAGATAGTTAATTAGATCATTTCTATAGCTGTAATCCACTTGTACCCTGCTCTTAAAATTTAATTGATTTGAGGTCAAAATGTTTTAGACAAGGTGATCTCTAAATTCTATATGTAATAAAGATAATTCTAAGTGTCTCAAAAGAATTTGTAAATCTTCATAGAATCCCAAATGATAGTCATTGCTTATTGAACATTTGCTGTCTGCTAGGCATTGGGCTAAAAACACTGTATGTACTTCCTCATTCAATCCTCGCAACAGCCCTATTAGCTGATGTCCTAATTCTATAGGTGTGGAAACTAAGTACTAGAGGAATTATATTTCCAAAAGTCACTCATGGACCCAGTAGAGCCAGGTTCTTAACCAGGCTTAATTAACTCTAAAGACTTTGTTCTTATATACTGCTTCCTTTTTTTTTTTTTTCTTTTCCTAAAGTAAAAGGGTTCACAAGATTTCTGGATCTGATTTCCTTTATCTTACTTTATCAATTGATTAAATACAAAAACATTGTGTATTATTATCAATTGGTCTCTCAAGTAACTGAGGCTAAACGATCAAAATAGTTTTAAAAATCCACAAACATTCCTATTAATCCTTTTAGACTTCCACTTACAGAATTAGATAGCACCTTTAACTAGAAAAATAAATTATTAAGAACTCAGGAATCTTTTTAATTAACTTACAGTAAAATTGACTATTTTTTATTTTTGTTAATGTTTTATGAGCTTTCACACACACACACACACACGTTCATGTAGCAACCAGCACATTCAAGGCACAGAAGAGTCCATCACCAAAGAGCTCTTTCTTACCAGCCCTCCTTGGTCACATCTTCCTTCCACTGTAAACCCTGGCAACCGTGCTCTATTCTCTGTTGCTAGAGTTTTGTCTTCTTGAGAATGTCAGAAAAATGAAATCATACAGAATGAAACATTTTGTATTTCACTCAGCATGCCTTTGAGATTCAAGTTGTTACATGTATTAATATCAATAGTTTGATCCTTTTTATTGGTTAGTAGTACTTCATTGTATGGATGAACCACAGTTCATTAATCCATTCACCTGCTGAAGGACATTTGAGTTTCCAGTTTCTGGAGATTACGAATAACGGTACTGTAAACATTAGTACAGAGGTTTAGGGGAGTGGTGACATTAAGTTTTCATTTCTCTAGAGTAAATACCTAGACGTGGGATTGTTACATCATATGCCAAGTATATATTTATTGTTTTAAGAAACTGCTGAACTTTTCCAGAGTGGTTATACCATCCCACTAGTAATACATGAAAGATGATCTACTTTCTCCACATCCACCCAACAACCATCTGACTTTATCGGTATTTTTTACTTTGGCCATTCCAAGAGGTGTGTTTCCATAGTACGTTTGGTTTTCATTTGCATTCCCCTAATGGCTAGTGAAGTTGAACATCTTTGCATGTGCTTATGGGTCATCTGTACGTCCTCTTCAGTGAAGCGTCTGCATACGTACGCCTTTTGTGTATTTTCCAGCTGTTATTTGTTTTATTACTATTAAGTTTTCAGCGTTCTTTATACTTGTAGTAAAAACTATGGTAGCTTGTCTTTTCATTCTCTTACACTAGTCTTTTAGAGAGCAAAAGTTTTAATTTTGAAAGCTAGTTTGTCAGTTTTTTTCTTTTATGGATCATTCTTTTGGTGTCATGTCTAAGAACTCCAGATCATCAGGATTTTCTCCTTTGCTTTCTTCCCTTTTTTATGTCTGTGATCCATTTTGAGTTAATTTTTTATATAAGATGTGAGGTTGAGGTGAGGTTTATTTTTTTTAACATGGATGTCCAGTTGTTCTCATACTGTTTATTGAAAAGACTGTCCTTTCTCTATTGAATTGCTTTAGCATTTTTGTTGGAAATTAAGTTTTCATATTTGTATAGGACTTTTTCTGGGCTTTGTTCTGTTCTGTTGGTCTGTATGTCTCTCTTTTTGCCAAAACCACATAATTCTGGTAACTGTAGCTTTATACTAAGTCTTAAAATTAGGCAATATTATTTTTGCAATTTTTTCTTTTTCAAAATTATTTTGATTACTATAGTTGCTTTGCCTTTTCATATAAATTGTACCATAATCTTATCTCTATTGAAAATAATCCTTCCATATTTTGGCCGGGTGCAGTGGCTCACGCCTACAATCCTAGCACTCTGGGAGGCCGAGGCGGGTGGATCACTCGAGGTCAGGAGTTTGAGACCAACCTGAGTAAGAGCGAGACCCCGTCTCTACTAAAAAGAGAAAGAAATCATCTGGCCAACTAAAAATATATATAGAAAAAATTAGCCGGGCATGGTGGCGCATGCCTGTAGTCCCAGCTACTCGGGAGGCTGAGGCAGGAGGATCGCTTAAGCCCAGGAGTTTGAGGTTGCTGTGAGCTAGGCTGACGCCACGGCACTCACTCTAGCCCGGGCAACAGAGCGAGACACTGTCTCAAAAAAAAAGAAAAGAAAATAATCCTTCCATATTTTGATTTGAATTGTGTTAAAGTTATAGATCAATTTGGGGAGAACTCACATATTTATTATGTTGAGGAGTCTTCCAGTTCATGAACATGGAATGTCTCTGTATTAGGTCTTCGTTGATTTCTTACATCAGGGTTTTTATAGTTTCAGAATGCCGATCATGTGAATGTTTTGTTAGATTTACACCTACATTTTTTTTTTTTTTGAGAGAAGAACTATTCTGAACGGCTTGAGGTTTTTTTCCTTTTAGTTTCCAATTGTTCACTGTTAGTATATAGAACATGATTGCTTCATTTCCATGTGTTGTCTTGATGTCCTGTGAACTTGTTAAATTCACTTATTAGTTCTAGGAGTTTTTTTGTAGACCCACTGGAATTTTCTATGTAGACAATCCTGTCCTCTACAAGTAGGAGTATTTATTTCTTCCTTATGAATGTGTATGTATACGTTTTATTTTTTATTGACTTATTGTAAGATAATCAAGAATGATGATAGTGGACATTCTTGCCTTTTTCCCAATCTTAGGGGGAAAATATTTAGTCTTTCACCTTTAAGAATAATGCTAACTGTAGGTTTGTTGTAGATGCCCTTTATTAAATTGAATAAGTTGCCTTCTATTCATAGTTTGCTGAAAGTTTTCATCATGAATAGAAGTTGAATTTTTCAAATGTTTTTTCTTCATCAATTGAAATGATCATATGGTTTTACTAAATGATCATATGGTCTCTTAATATGGTGAAATGCTTTAATGAATTATCAAATATTGAACCAGCCTTGATTCCCTGGAAAGACTTACTTGGTCATTTTTGTATATTGCTAATATTTTGCTGGAGATTTTTATGTAAATGTTTACAAGGAATATTGGTCTGTAATTTTTATTTCTTTTCTTTCTTTTTTTTTTTTTTTTTTTTTGTACTGCTGTATGTTTTTGGTATCAGAGTTATCCTGGCCTCATAAAGTGAATTGGAAAGTATTTCTTCCTCATTCATTTTTCTGGAAAAGATTCTTTAAATTTGGTGTCATTTCTTCCTTTAAATGTCTGGTAATATTTGCAAATGATACTATCTGGGCCTGAAGTTTTGGTTTTGAGGGGAAAGTTTTTAACTAAAATTCAATTTTTAAATAGTTATGGGAATATTCAGGTTATCCATTTCAGCTTAGATGAGTTTTAGTAGTTTCTGGTTTTCAAGGAATTGGTTTATTTCAAAGTTTTCAAATTTATGTCCATAGAGTTTCAGAGTATTCCTTTATTACCCTTTTAATATCTGCTGGTTCTGTAGTAATAGTCCCTTTTCATTCTTGATATTAGTAATTTGTGGCTTCCTTCTTTTTTGCTTATCAGTCTTAATAGTGGTTTGTCCATTGCATTGATCTTTTCAAAGAACCAGCCTCTTGTTTTCTTGGTTTTTCTTTATTATTTGTTTTTAATTTTATTCATTTCTGATCTTTATTACTTCCTTCTGCTAGCTCTCGGTTTATTTTGCTCCTCTTTTCCTATTTTTTTAGCACAGCTTAGAATTTTGATTTGAGACCTTCTTTTATAACATGAGCATTTAATGCTATATGTTTCCCTCTAAGCACTGCTTTAGGGACATCTCACAAATTTTGATACATTTTTGTCATTTTTTTCCTTTTTGATCCATGGATTCTTTGGGAGTGTGTTAATTAATTTCCACCTGTTTGGAGATTTTCTTATCTTTCTATTTACATCTAGTCATTATGATTAGAGAACATACTTTGTATGATTTCAGTTCTTTAAAATTTGTCAAGTTTTGTTATATGATCCTGGATATGGTGTGTCTTCATGAATGTGAAAGGAGTGTGAATTCTACTGTTGTTGGGTGGAGTGTTCTATGAATGTCAGTTGGGTCTACTCATTAGTATTGCCTAGTTCTTCTGTATCCTTCCTGATTTTTTGTCTACTTTACTGTCAGTTAATGCAAGAAGAATATTGAACTCTACAGTTATATCATGGATTTGTCTCTCCTTTCTATTCTGTCCATTTTTGCTTCACCTGTTTTAAACCTCTGTTGTTAGAGGTGTGCACATTTTCAATTATGCTTTCTTGGTGAATTGACCCTCTAATCATTATACGATGTTTCTCTTTATCTCTCATAATTTTCTTAGCTCTCAAGTCTACTTTGATATTAATGTTATCACTCTAGCTTTCTTTTGGTTGGTGTTTGCACGGTATAATATAATTTTCTATCATTTTTAAACTATATAATATTTAAAGTAAATTTTTATAGATAACATATAGATAGATCTTGTTTTTGTTTTTTTATTTATTTGGACAAACTCTATCTCTGAATTGGCTTGTTTAGACCATTTATGCTTAATGTAATTTTTGATGTTTGGATTTAGGTTTACCATTTTATTATTTGTTTTCAGTTTGTTTCTTTTGTTTTTTCATTATTCTGTTCCTCCTTTCCTGCCTTCTTTTGGATCATTTGACTAATTTTTAGTATTTCATTTTAATTTATTTCATTTTTGACTATATGCCTTGGGATAGGTAGTTTTTAGTCATTGTTCTTTGGATTAGAATGTACTGTCTTAACTTTTCACAGTCTACTTAGAATCAATATTTTACCATGCCAAGTAGAATGTATAAATCTTACCTTCATATAGGTCCCATAATCCTCCCTCCTTTATTTTGTAGTTTTTATATGTACTACATGATTTTTCTTGTTCTTCTTTCATTCCTGACATTTTAAGTGTTCCTCTGATATCATTTCACCTTATTTATGATAATCTTCTTTTAGCAATTCTTTTATCGTAGAACAGGTCTGCTGGAAATAAACTCTATTAGTTTTCCTTTATCTGAGAATGTCTTTATTTTACCTTCATTCCTGAAGAATATTTTCACTGGAAATAGAATTTTGAACTGACAGGTTTTTCATTTTAGAACTTTAAACATGTTCTACTTTCTTATAGAATCCATGATTTCAGATGATAAATCTGCAATCTTTTAAATCATTGTTCCCTCATATATCATTTTCTCTGGCTCTTTTTAAGATTTTTTTAAACTTCAGTTTTCAGTTTGATTGATGGTTTGGGCCAAGATTTTTGAGGGTTTATTGGTTTGAGGTTAAGTGAACTTCCTGAATCTACTGGTTTATGTATTTTCCTAAATTCGGGGAGTTTTTAGACATTATTTCTTTAAATATTTTTTTCTGTACCATATTCTTCTGGGACACCAATGACATTAAAATTAGATATTTTATTACTGTCTCACACATTCCTGAGACTGCTTTTAAAAAAAAAAATCTTTTACTCTCTCTTATTCAAATTGAATAATTTCTACTTATTTACTGTGAAGTTCACTGATCGATATGCTCTTTCATCTCTATTTTGCTATTAAGCCCATCTAGTGATTCTTAAATTTTTTGTTACTGTATTTTTAGTTCTAAAATTTCCTTTTAGTTTTTATTTATAATATCTTCTATTTTCTGTGAATTTGCTGAGACATTCTATCTGCCATTCTTTTCAACAGTGTTTACCCTTGCTTCTTGGAGAACTTTTATAATAGCTGCCTTAAAGTCTTTGATAATTCCAAGATCTTTATCTTCTCAATGTTGCCATCTTTTGATCATCTTTTGCTATGCAAGTCTTCTATGCAGTTCTTCATATACTAAGTAACTTGAGTTTGTATTCTGGACATTTTGACATTTATGTTATGAGATTCTTGGTCTTATTTAAATCCTATAAAGAATTTTGGTATTTTTGGTTTAGCAGACAACTTATCCAGTTATATGCATGCTATAAGCTCCAATCAACTTTCTGCATGTTGTGGTTCCATAATTGGTTCAGTTTTCAGAGCCTTTGAAATGCTAACCAGATCTGTCCTTTGTGTACAACCCAGTGGCTAATCTGGGACGTGGGTAGCTATCTATCCCATACTTAGGTTCCCAAAGTCTGTGATCATATTCATGCATGAGAAGTTTGGGCATAAACCCCGGAGTTCATAAACAACTTTATGGGGTCACTTTGTTGAGTTTCTCCCTTTCATGATCTCCCTAGTACTTTCAGTTCCCTGGGACTCTGCTCTTCAATCCTCTAGTCAAAATTAGGGGACTTTATTTACTCCACTTTGCCACACACTTCCTGTAACTCTGCCTGTAGGAAGAAGAGCTGCAAGACGACAAGGAGAGAAAGAACTCAGTGGAAGTTTGTACCACACCCTTGGGGCCACAGCTCCTCCTGCTGGAGAGGAGGAATGCCCTCCCTCAGAGTTTTAGTTACATTCGGATCTCCCAGCTGTCACCCTTGCTTCTGCCACTACTTGGAATGACCTGGAGCCTGGGGGCAAGAGAATAAAAAGAAAAAGTGGATATTTTTCCCTTCTTTGAGCCCTTTCCTGCTCCTTGAGCCTAAACTAGAGGGCTTCTCCTAGAGCTTTCTCTGCCTTGCCCCAGAGCCCACTTCCAGGATTTAGGCTGCCTTGGATCCAGGCCAGGGGATACTGGAGTATCACCCTGTGTACTTTGAATTCTTGCCGTGTCTTCTTCTCCAGTCTGCCTGCTAATACTTAACCTCTCAAAGTCTTCAAATAGCTGTGCCATGTGTTCTGCCCAGGTTTTATTGGCTGCACTCAGTAGCAGACACAGGATGGTTTGGACTTTCTCCATCCTAACTGAATCTGACCTCAGGTATATTTTTTCATCTTTGTCTAAGTTAACAGGTATTCATGGAGGTTAGGAATTATATTTACTATGACTTCTCTGTACAGTTACACAAATATTTCCATATATATTATAAACTAGAGAATACAAGAGGGAAATGAAGCTATCTAGAAAAGCACACAGTAAAACATTTCATCACTAATTAAAGATTGAACACTTTTAAGATTGAATTCAGTATGAGTAGTTATCCTTTAGCAGGGACTTTAGGGTGGGAATGGCAGAGAGCAGGCCTAGGGAAAACTTACAGAATGAGAGAGATGTGAACTGACCTTTAAAAATCAGATTAGTAGAAGTTACCCAGTTGGAATGGGTAACAGCTTTCTAGGCAGTGGGTACAACTTGAGAAAAGGTATACAAAATGTCCTCAACTTATGACATAAGGTTCAACTTACAACTTTACAATGGTGCAAAAAACAATATGCATTCAGTAGAAACTGTACTTCAAGGATGCATACAACCATTTGTTTCTTACTTTCAGTATAGCATTCAATAAATTACATGAGATATTCAGCACTTTATTATAAAATAGGCTTTGTATTAGATTATTTTGCCCAACTGTAGACTAATATAAGTGTTCTGAGCACATTTAAGGTAGGCTAGGCTAAGCTATTGGGCTCTGTAGATCAGGTGTATTAAATGCATTTGACTTATGATATTTTTCGTTTACAAAAGGTTTGTCAGGATATAACCATTGTAAGTCAAGGAGCATCTGTACGGGTGTAAATGTGCATGGTATATGTGGATATGTGTCAAAGAGAAGGAGACAAAATCAGGAAAGGAAAATCTGATTCAGTTAGCCACTTACTGTGCTGTATTAGAGGTTGCTAGAAAATATTCCAGTGAACACATTTGAAATTCTTAGAAACACATTGGTATGAATTTCAAAAATGTATGTTTTAGAATTTAGCACATTGCTAAGTAATCAATCCTCTACTTTGAGCTATGCTATCTAACAATTGATAATAAGTCTTCTGGATTTTTAAATAAAGTGAATTCCATTTGCCATCCTTCTTTTTACTTACTAGGAATTTTATCTTATGGCTAAAATGAAAAAGCCATAAGCTCTTTTGATCTAAATTTGCAATATTTGCTTTTGACTTATTTTTTAATTAGACTTTTTATTTTGAAATAATTATAGATTACAAATAATTCACAAATAGTTAGAGATTCACAAATAATATGGAGAGATCCTGTGTACCCTTTGCCCAGTTTCCCCCAATGATGATATCTTACAAAACTATAATAGAATATCACAACCAGAGTATTGACATTTCAAGATGCAGAGCAATTCTAGCACTACAAGGCCCCCTAGTTTCCTTTTATACACCTACCTCTCTCTCTCCACTCTGTCCCATTTCTAACCCCTGGCTACCACTGATCTCCATTTTTATAATTTTGTGATTGAAGAATGTTACATAAATGAAATCATACAGTATGTAACCTTTTGGATTGGCTTTTTAGCTCTCCATAATTTCTTAGAGATTCATCTGAGTTGTTGCATGTATCAATAGTTTGATCCTTTTTATTGCTGAGTAGTATTTCATGACTTATTTTTCAAACTATCTTTTGCCATTGTTTGGAAAAACAAGGTCTTATTACTCAGGCATTTTCTCATTTACATATTTGCTTTGGAATTTATACTAACAGCAGAAGCCTTAGGAACATTCTAGTGTTCTTTTTAAAATTGAATTTAGGTTAACCATTCATAATGTGTTGACGTTATTAAGTCTTATAGGAAAAAAATACTATGTACAAGTGTATTTTACTACTTTACTTCCCTTACATTTCCTAAACTAGAAGTAAGATCAGAACATGTGAGGGAGACTGCTGCTTGAACATATTCAGCATGGCCCCTTGGAGAACACCCTCGTGCTAGTCGGTGGACGAGCAGGAAGGAGCCTGTTCCTGGGCAGCACTTTCTGCAGTGAAAGAAGTGTGTTCCTGTCGCAGGCCAGCGTTAGGGTATTTTCTGTTTTAATTAGGGAACATGGTTTTAGTTGTTCAACCGAAAGTTCAGCCCCAATAATGAAGGAAAGAATGTAGACTTCTAGTTTTTAAATTGTGGGAAATAAATCTGGGAGCAGATTCTGAGGTATGTTAAATGCTCATCTAAAGAGACTAGATTTTATCCCAAGCAAAGGTGAAGGAATGAAGAAATGAATAAATCATTTAATTAAATTGCAGTTTTTAATTAGCTATGATAGTAATTATAAGTAGAAAAGTTATTAATGTTCAAAAATGTCATTTTAACCTTTAATATCAATGTCATACTCCACCTTTAATTTGTTTTGATTTTCATTTGAGGAGAATAAAGGGCATAGATACACAGTAATACACCAATGATGGTAACTACATTACCTTCATATAATTACCCAACTGGCTTCCTATTTATTTTAGTTTAGGAGTTGTACTGGAGAAGGAAGAAAGAGGAGTGTTAGAAGTTTATAGATACTTAGCAAACACTGGTGTTTATCCTGCAAGCATTGTAAACACTTTACTAGGAATTTTTAAATTGTCATTTTGCTGATAATAAGTATAAAATGAGACTTCAGCAGAAGTTAATCTCCTCATCTACTTTAGACAGTATTTTTTATGTTGATCTAAAGCTGTCTGTGCATATTTTAACTTTTTTAATATAGTGATCATCTTTAAGTACCAGTATAAAAATTAATGAGTAAAGAAAACCTGCTGAATAAATCCACCCTACAATCCAAGGCACTTAAAAGAAATACATAATTTAATAGTGATGCACAGATTTTACTTGATTAGTGCTCTATTTTTCAATTTAACAATCAAACATAAGGGAAATCTAAATCAAGACTTTTGAATGACATATTCAGTGGGATTTGATTAGTGTGCAGATAACTACACTATGTTTTAGTATGACTAAGGCTTCTGATCATAATTATGACATATACTCTGTCACTAGTTAGAAAAATCAGTTTTAAACTCCTTTTTGCCTTTCATATATACACATGTTCTTAATAGACTATTATAATAAATAAAATGTACCTGAATATATAAAACATGCTTTTTGCTTGCCAAGAAGTATGCATTTATTTATAATACAAAATACGTACTCTGAACCTATTCCATATAGACTACTATAAACATAGAAGTAGCAAAGAAGGATAACAAACATCTAAAAATGTTTTCAGTACCACTATATTGCTTATTACTATTTATCAGTGGTTAGAATAATGAAGAGTGAAAGAAAAAGTGTAGTGCCTTAGGTGTTTACTTTGGGCACAATGACATTTGTTCCAGCTTTTCTGAGTTTTCTGGTACTCTGGTGAGCCAAGCGAATGTACAGTGGAAAATGGGCTTTGGAGCCAAAGAGGCCTGCATTCAGATTCCACTTCTACCACCTAAGAGCTGTGTGTCTGTGAGAATATTATTTAACTTTGCCAAGCCTCAAGTTTTCCAACTTATAAAATAGGTTGTTATGAAGGTTAAAAGAAGTAAGTTATAAAGCATCTAGCACAGTGCCTAGAACACAGAAATTTGTGCTTTGCAGAAGTGAAAAAATAATCTTATCACCAATACATAGAATTCTTTTCCTAAAATACCACTAAAATTTGAGTTTGCTTATAATCCTAAAATGTGGATAATTCCAGAATATCTAAATCTATACTGATTTTGCTTCTTTAAGATACCTTTGTGAGTTTGATAAAACTACCCACTTAATTTATTTAAAAAGCTTTACTTTTCAAGGACACATTACCATATTTATAAAGGGAAAAAAATCCAAATTCAATATAATCTGTACTAAAAAGTTTCCTTTTCAGATTTCTAGAAGTAAAAGTGTTTGCGACACATGGAACTTTTTTTTTTTTTTAAGGATAGAAAGAAGTAAGAAGTTTCTTTTACTTTTCCCAAGAGAAAAAGGGAAAAGGGCACTGCACACAAGTGAAAGAAAGGAGGAGTCCTGGCTCTGAGGCCAAGTGGCTTGCACTTTTTATTGGGAGGTTTTAAAGAGGTAAAGGAAAACTATTGCTGTGGACTGATTAGAAGGAGACAGCTGTAAGATGTTAGGGTGTTCGTTTTTCCTTTTTTCTTCTCCTGGAGAGTATCTTATCAGTTTCTCTGAAATGAGTTCTGGCCAGACTGGTCTAGCGAATATAAAGGAAGAGGATTTACACTTCCTTTCTGTCTGCTCAGCTCTTTTCAAGTGTCATGAAAACAATCCCAGTGGGTGCTTAATTTTCAAAGACAGCATGTTAAGACCCATGTGATTAATGTTACTGACAGTGAGTTAAGGTCCCTGCAGTTAATCTTAGAGATAGCAAGTTAGATAGTTTATTTTTCTTTGTTATATAGTTGATTAGCAAGGCCATCCTTTCAGTAAGTAAAGAATCCCATTTCCTTTCTTTTCTTCACTATATAGTCATGTTTCACATTTGAAAAAAACTCCTTTCCCTCATGATAACCAAATGACTGCAGCACTTCAAGGCTTCATATCACATACACCATTATCCAAAAGAAAAGAGGGAGCTATTCTTACAGAGTATTAAATAAGATCTCTGAAATTCATCCTAATATTATGTGTAAGTCATATATCTACCTCTGAAACAGCCATTGAATCTAGAAGGATGAAATCTTCTGAATCTCTTAAGCTAACAAGTCCAGCCCTGTAGGTTATGGTGGGATCAGTTTCTTCTTGAAGTGGGTTAACTGGTGGAGGAGAGATGGCTACCAGAAAAAAAATCAGGAATTTAGGACCTCCCAAACAATGTTGAACAGGAGTGGGGAAAGTGTACATTCTTTCCTTCTTTGTGATCTCAGGGGAAAAGGCATTCCCCATTATACACAATGGAAGCTGTATCTTTTTATAGATACCCTTTATCAGGCTGAAGAATTTCTCTTATACCAGTTCATTTAGAGTTTTTATAATTAATTGTCATTCTCTGCATTTAATGAGATTATTGTTTTTTTCTTTTTTGAGTCCCTTAATATGTTTAATTATATTAATTGTTTTTCACATGGTGAACTTACTCTGTATTTCCTGTATAAACCTCACTTGGTCACGATGTGTTGTAACTTTATACATTGCTGGATTTGATTTCATGACATGTTTGGAATCTTTGTGTCTATGTTTATTAGGGATACTGGTCTGCAGTTTTCTTTTGTAATAATATGATTTTATCATTTTTTAAAAACTTATTTTTAAACTTTATGTCTCTCTTCTAATTTTAGACTTCTATTTAAACTTTGACAGGGCAACACATCTTTGCCAAAATCACAAATTCATTTCACTGACAATGTGTCTATTGTATACCACAAAATTTCCTGAAAGTTAGTGATAACCCATAAATTTCCTAAATTTCAATTTTTATCATTCAATTTAATACTAAAGATATGAGTCTCTGTCATTAGGGAATTCAATCTCATGTTTTAGAAATACTATTTAAAGAAAACACTAAATATAAAGCCTTTTAACTATGAGTAGGTTTTTAAAATTAATATTATCATTATCTAGACATCACCTCAGAGTGCTGAGATTATCAGATGCACTGATATATAGTGTGGTATTTTGTTCAGCATCCATTGCCTCCTTCCCTGTTACTAAATTCCTGATTTTTCCTGGAACTATTTTTTTAATTTTTTTATTAATTTTTATTGATATATAATAATTGTACATATTTTAGGGGTACATGTGATATTTTGATACATGACTACAAAAATTTGGTCATTTTATTTAATGAGGAAATCAGGGTAATTGGGATATCCATCACCTCAAACATTTATCTTTTCTTGGTGTTAGGAACATTACAGAACTATTTTATTTTAATCCTGTGTTCTTTGATTGCAGCAGGAAAAGAAGGGCAAGAAATCCTGGGGCCTGAAGCTCAGGCAGATGAAGCAGGATGTACAGGTACTCTCTTGCCGTTTTCCTTTGTCCTGTAGTCTTTGAAGGAGATCTTGGGTGTCACTAGGTTTTGCATTTGTGAGTCCTGAGTTTAGTCTATTTTCTCCTATCTTGCCCTCCTTAAATGTTTAATTACTTAGGCATATGGGGTACTACATAAAAAGTTAAAAGTATTCTTTAAATGCAATGTAAATTTACAGATTTATGTAATATAGCATATTTTCCATCCTATGAGGATGACAAGTATAATCTACAGATAATTCAAAAATAATTGTTTGAATAAGACTTTTAACTCCAGTCAAATTTTTGACCAAAGTTACAGAAATGCAGATACAACTATTTTGAGTTTCATTACTAGTTACCAGGATCTGCTTTGAATTGACCATAAGACAGAAAGCAGAAGAAAAAAGAATAAGCAGATATCACGGGTTATCTATAAACTAGATGAGAATCATGAATATTGATGATTTGAGTGAACATGTCACAGCAAACAAGAGAATCATTTTTTTCTTGTAATTTCTGTGATTGAAAAAGACCAAAATGAACTTGAATTGTAGTAAACAAGGAAATTTGCTTCTAGGTGACTAAAAGTACATACTCCCTGAGACTTAAGGCTATTCCTCTGTAATGGATTCAGATCAGATTTAAGAAGCAAAAGAGTAAGTGGAAAATTTAAATCAGATCTTATGTATGATAATACCAGCCACTTTTTATTTTGTCCCCTAAGTCAGCTAGAACTATTAGAGTGTAAACTTCAAAAATGAATTCCAGATTATTAAAACATTTCCTCAAAATACTGTACTTAAAATTAGTATAATTGTACTTTGTATATTCAACCATAAATTAGGTGTTTCTATCATAGTTTTAATTATATTTTTCTTTTTCCTTCTCTTCTGTGACTTAACATTTATAAGAAACAATGGTGATATAGCACCTCTTGTATTTTCCTGGACAGAGCTGGAACCTATTCTACTAAGTGAAGTATCCCAAGAATGGAAAAATAAGCACCACATGTACTCACCGTCAAATTGGTTATAGATTTTTTTTAACTTTTCAGTACATTTATTCCATAAAGCCTTATAAATTTCATTGTGTAAGATGAGTGTGATTCATGGTTAATAAATGTCAAGAATAGATTTTCATCTGTAATATAAACATTAGTATTCTCATACTTGTCAGCCAGTTCCATAAAACAGAGCAAATCTTTATGCTTTTACTAAAGGCAAATTCCAAATTAATTAAATAATAATGGACTATGTGATAATTTGTGGTACCCATAGCCTAAGATTTTATATTCTGCCCCTAGCTTGGTTCTGTGTAACTTACATGAATAATATATTCAGATATGCTTGGTATCAAATATTTGTCCTGGTAAGCTATAAAATATATAAAATATTTAAACTGGACATTTGTTATTAGTAAAATAGTAGTGTTAATGAACACAAAAGAATGCTGTTTATTACTCTTTTAACTAATGTTAAACTTTGGTGACTTATAAATATATTATCAGAGTTACAGAAAACTATCCTTCTAGGCAAAACACTAATAAAAAGGTATTCATAGTTCTAACTTTACAGTATTTTGTCTGATAGTTTGCTCTTCACTATAAAAATAAATTAATTCTTTCACATTGAAGTACTAAGTGGTATGTAAATTTCCTCTGAAAAAAATTACATCGAGAAGGCAGAGTAACCTGGTATTAACCAAAGTTGCTGCTGAATTGTAAGGTCTCCCTTACCCTCAAGAAGATGACCCCTGCATTATTTCCCTGGGACACAGAGAGTTAGGAGTAAGCAAACATTTAACAAAGCTCCAATAACTGTAGCTTTAAGAAAAGAAAGATGGAAATTGAACTTTTGAGACTTTTGAGCAGTTAAACTTTAAAATTATGTTTTGCCTTTGCTTTTGTTAACTTCCTTGACTTCTAGGGAATAACGCGCTGACAAAGTAAGCAACGTTATACAAAGATCACCATCATTAGTTCAGAACTGTGTCAGATCTTTTCTGTAGTTGATTTCCTTTTGCAATTCATGAAGTTAAGAAAACTGTAGTCTGAGCTAAGTATTTAGAGAGTGAACAATTCTCCCAAAACATCCTTTGTTCATTCTCAGCATCCTTTTTTTCTTGTTTATGTAGGCAGTAGTTTTACAAAGTTTCAAAAAGGAGGATAAAGATAGGAGGAGGCTTGAGGATACTTTATTCTTGGTGGAAAATATAGAGATAGATAAACTTAGGTAAATAAAAAGATATTTAGTCTTTATATTAAATGTTTGCTCTCTCTAATTTGTGTTTATAGCCCTATAATTCTATACTTTGACAATCAGTTCTGAGTTTTGTCATATCTAAAAGAAAACTAAATTATTATTATGTTTCTGTGTATTTGCTCATCTTCCTAATATTTAGATACATAAGTTTATCATCTTAAGACCAGGAAATTTACTTTATAATTGGGCTTCTGACACTGCATTTCCCAACATTTTAAATTTTATGGGTAAAACTACAGGATTTATGGTCTCAGCTTTAAGTTGGGCTTGGTAAATAGGGGTTCATGAAGACAGTGTAGTTGAATGGGAAGAGCCTAGAATTTGATACCAGACACCTAATGCCAAATTGTCTGTTCTGATAGTAATACTTTTCTCCTATGTGATCTTGGAAAAGCAGTCTACCTTTTCTGACCCTAACTTTTTTATTAAGAAAAATTTTAATTGTGAAGTCATAATGTGCACCTTGCAAGACTGCTTTAAGGAAAGTAGCTAACAATTACTACTTGTACTTCCTATGTGCCAGGTACAGTACTAATAAGCACATTACTATATTAATTTAACCCTCACAACAACCCTTAGAGGTGCTGTTATAATCATCTAAATTTTATAGTATGTAAACTGATTACATACTGCCTCATAAATTTCTCATAAAGTAGTTTCATGTTTATTTCTAGAAGGAGAAGTATTTAGCATTAATTCTGTTTCTGTCTTTTGTTTAGCATTGAGATAATTTTATTCTCAAAAATATGAAATATAATTTTTGTTATAACCGAGTTGCTCAATTCTTTAGGCATGTTCAGAAATTATATACCAAGAGTTATGGCTATGTATCAATAAAAATATTTCAATGTCCTATCAACTAATAATTTGATTAAATACTTCTTCAATTTTGTTTAAAACAAAAATTCAAAGTCACCTCATTTGCAAAAGAATTTGTTTCCCAGTCTTTAGAATCATTCACTCCCTCATTTTCTGGGACATATACCAGAAAGATTTTACCAGTGCTTACCAAAGGACTAATGATAACTGTTTTTTGTTTTCTTAATGTTTTTATCACTTACATTTACCTTGTTTAATATATTCAGAAGTGGTTGGGGATATTGAAAGATGGTTATTTCAGTATCATTTGCCAATACCTTTTTTATAAAAATCCTTTTACTACAGGTGCTATCTTTTGATTAATACCTTATGTCACCCAATTTCTGTAAAATTTCTACCTAATATCCTAACCAGGAAAGCCAGTTATCACTGTCATACCAATCAGCCAAATCAGATTGACTTTCTGTAAGGAAAAGAAGGTGTCTTCATTTTTCCAATTCAAATAAATGTGTCAATACACATTTTGAGAAATTTTATAAAATGTCCTCAATAAGAAAATGTATGAGGAATATAGAAATTATAAATAAAGAAGACTATATAGAGTACAAATAAATACATCTTATAAAAATAGCCCATAATGAAGTCAAGATTAAGGTGATATGATATGATCTAATTTTTATATTATAAAAATCTATCTCCAAATAAGTACACTTAAAAAAATCAGTGTTATATATGTTTATAATTTATTAAAGTAGCAAAGTTTATGTATAAAATATAGACTGTATAATTATGAGAAGTATTTAAAAATCATTCCAGAATATATATAATTTTTGTTACTAGGATGTAGAAAATATAAACATTTTATAAGATGGAGATTGCTTCATTGAAATAAATATTTATTTTAACCATCTTGTCAAATCTAAATGGAATCTATAAGAAATCACATAAAATGTAAATTTCATTTGTGAGTTTTATCTAGTTTAACTTGAAAAATTGAAGTTGCATTGAAAAGACTTAATGTCACTGACTTGTATTGCTTTAGCTGTTCAGAAATGCTTATTGTTCCAGCTAATGACAGATCCTAGCAATGATGTTTGAGAATATTCTTTGCTTTGCTCTCATCAGTCCCTTGAAGAGCAACAAATTTTTTAATAATAGGGGGTTGAACAGGTGAAGTCATTAAAAGAAAATTACCTTCCCTCTCTCTGGCCATATAATACAGTTGATTTCCCCTTCCCACCATTTCAGTTGCCATGCTTTAAGACTAATAAAAATTCATGTAAACAGGAAAGACTAGAAAACCTATAGTGGTTTTATGTTGCCTTGCTAATCAGTAAAGAGGGTTTTACCCAATCAGTATTTTAAACTTTTCTCCATTTGTACCCTGGAAGTTTTTACACTCCAAGGCAATACACCGTATCAATTTAATGGATGGATGGAGAAATAGGTCTTTTTCTGTTTTTTCTTTTGAGAAAGTGAGAGCAAGGGATATTGTGGAAAAGGGAGAGCGGGGAGAAGAACCTTCAGGATGCTAAGAAAGAGTATACATGGAAGCTGAGGATCTGGGAATTGACTCACTTAAAACCGACAGTATAATCTCACCTCTTAATTACCTCTGGATCCAATAACCCGAGTTTGGTGACCATGAACTAAATACAGTTATCAGTATATAGTAGTTGCTAAATAATTGATAGCTATTGGCTGTAGGAGGAAAACAAATTATGGATCAGCATTATTATTATGTCATTGGTTCTCAGATTCTAAACAGCAGCCACCCTGATGAGTTCAGTTACTACTACTGTGCAGGAGATTTAGCTAGATTGTTTTAACAACCATTGAACAAAAAGATGCCCATACATCACCATTTTAATTAGCCCCATTTCGGTGTACTGGGAAGTGCTGTTTTACAAATTTAGAACTGACAGTTCAGTCTGAAGTCTATAAAGAAGTCAGTCATGAGACACTTGGGAGCCATACTAACCATTACAGCTGCCACCAGCATGGTCTGGAGCCATTGCAGGAGACGGGGAGAACCATAGCACAGCAATACTGCTTTGGAAACTCGACAGCACTCGGCTGCCTTCAGAGAGTGAAAACATTCTGTTGTCTCTTAAACCTTTCTAACTCAGGAAAAACTGCCTCTGCCTTAATCCCACGGTTAAACGTTTATTGAAGCAGAGAGAGAGACAGAGAGAGAGAATGAATATTCCTGTCTGTATATGAATACTAGAGGAGTTAAGAAATAATTTTCATCGATTTGATATCCTCTTATTAGAAATCTTCCTAACTGTAGATAATTATTAAAGCTGTTTTCTAAGAAATCATATATATGTAACTGAACTGAATGTCATAGTGGTATATATGAGAATGATTCAGATTTCAAGTGCAGTAATCCCCTGCGATCTGTGGGGGACACGTTCCAAGGTCCCCAGTAGACTGAACCTATGTATACTATGTCTTTTCCTATACGTACGTACCAATGATAAAGTCTAGTTTATTAATTAGGCACAGTAAGAGAGTAACAGCAATAACTAATAATAAAATACAATTATAAAAATATACTGTAATAAAATTATGTGATATTTCTCTCTCTCAAAATACCGTATTGTACTATACTCACCTGATTTCAGACCACAGTTGACCACAGGTAACTGAAACCAAGGAAAGTGAAACTGTGGCTAAGGGGGGACTTCTGTACAACTTTAAATAAACATTATGATATGATAGATTTTTAGGAAAGTGACCTTTGAGAACTAAAGTTTTCTTTTTTCTCTGCTTTATCATTTGAGAAAGAATTCAGTCAACTATATTACCTTTTCTGTGTTTTATTTATTAGCAAAATAGAAGTTTGCCTCTATAACTTGAAAGGGATATTGTGAGAATTTCAGACATTTATAACATATTTATAAAGTAAAAGGACTTCTTACTAGATTACAACAAAACAAGTGGAATTCATTTTTAGTTTTCAGTAAATATTTCATAAAAATTAAAGAACAATTGTGTGTTTTAAGATAAATAATTTCTTGTTTAGAAAAACTTTATAACAACTTTGGTGACATTGCTTTTTATAAAGTATGCATTTCTTTTAGTAAAAGATGATGAATGCGACTCAGATGCAGAAAATGAGCAGAACCATGATCCTAACGTTGAAGAGTTCCTGCAGCAACAAGACACTGCTGTCATTTATCCTGAGGCACCGGAAGAGGACCAGAGGCAAGGCACACCAGAAGCCAGTGGTCACGATGAAAATGGTAAATGGACCTTAACTGTTGTTTTTCCTTCCCTCTTTAAAACACCATCATTTCCGTTATTTCTATTACTCTATTATGGGAATCTATTCTATAGGGAACATTTTTGAGAACCAAAATTTATTGCAGGTGCCTATAGAGAGTAATCTGTTTTATTAATAGGACATTGTCCATGGTAACAGTACAAGAATAAATTAGTGGCTGCTTGTGTATATAATGGTAATGCCACTCCATGTGGAATGCTTAGAACAGCACTTGGACATCAATTTCCATTTATTTACATGGCAGCAGGCAGCAGAAATGAGAACTAGGATGAGCCTTACTGCCCTTTGATTCTTTTCCACTATTCTTTTAAGCAAACAAAACATGGTTGTCTGGTTCAAAACATATGAAACTGGAAATAATGGATTTTTTATATCTGATTTAATCCTCTCTGATATGAACAGTCAGTGTACAGAGCAGGAAAAATGTAATAAAAATGTGTTCAGACTCTCCTGAAAGGAAATAGGCTGTCATTCTGCCCACCCACACGCTATAAACACATGAAAATAGCATAGCATACAAATGTTCCTATAAGAAATTTTATGCAAGAACTGTATCAAGACTAGGAAGTTCCTTGAAATGTTTAAGATCCTTGAAGTGTTAAGATCCTAACTCTGGTTTTATTTTTCCATGGTTCCTAGTTGAGTGGATAGATTTAGTTTAATATTCAAATAATCAACTTTGAAGTTTTTGGAAGAAATCAAGAAGGATGATATAAAAAACAAAACATTCCATTGCAGAGTGTCAACTGTATCTTCCTTAAGTCGGGAATCAGCTATGAAAAAGAACAAAAACAGAAGTTTCACTTCAGAATAGACAGGATTTTCTGCAACTAAATTGATAACAAAAGAAGTAGTAGAGCACTCTAAAACTGTGTTCCTCCAGTGTGTTAAATGGCCACATTTCTGAAGAATATAGACTATAGCCCTGAGGACACTGCATTTCAGCTAAATCGTGAACTCTGATTGAGCTGTTTGCATATTTTGAGAGTTCATAGTTACTGGCATTATAATGCCAATGCCTTAGGCTCTAACATTTCTGTTTTCTTGGTTGTTTCTTTTTCTCCTAAAGAAAATGTGTTACCATTTTACCAGAAGAAATAGTAGATTATAATAGAAATGAAAGGGAAATAGCAAATTTAAAAATATATGTATGTATAATTTTTATGTGACAAAAAACTTTCAGAAAGCCAAATTGAAAACCAAAGAAATGTTCCATTACATAGATCTAATAAGGTTAAAACTTGTAAAGTTTGCCATAAATGAACACAATAATCTCCTAAAAATTGGGGAGCTAACTATTCTGTATTAGTATAATAAAAAGTCTGAATTACAGAATATGGTGTTAATTTGTATTCATTACTTTCAGGTATTTCATGTAATTTAATTAAATGCTAATAAAGTATTTTAAAATAAATATTCTGTCATACCAACAGCATTTGTTTACATATAAAAAGTGATTATCTTCAAAAGCTTTTAAGCTTTTAAATTTTTAGTAGATTAAACATGCCCTCCTGCACTCTCTCCTCATAAGTTGTCAATGGGCAAACTTTATTCCAACAGTTTGAATAATCACAAATTCTGAATCAGTGGGGAACAAATATAGGAGATTTTTTTTAGAGGTTTTATATATCAAGTAGTACTATCAGTTTGAAATGTTTATGTCGCCTACCAAAGGAAAATTAGGGTATAAAATTAAAGAATTTTGCCTTGAAAGCATAAGAATATTCATCGTCACAGATACTTAAAGAAATTATAAACGGTTCAAAAAATGGTCAGACATAGGTTGGTTTTATTTTTAGTAGTATTGAATTGCTGCCTTAACGTCATTGTAGGACTTATAAAAAGGAAACATTTTTTTCCTACATGGCAAACCTTCATTGCTAAAAAATTTTTTATAAAACAAAATTCTAATGTTTTTTAAAAAAAGAAACAAAAACTTTCATTTATCTTTTAAACCTACTAATTCTATAATTTATTATGCCAAATATTTAAATTTACTTTTCATTGTTTTATGCTAGTGGCCTAAAAGTATATATTCATCTAATATGTGTGAGAAAATTCAATAGATATTAATCTATGAAAATAATAAGTTGCTGTTAAAATATCATGAGCAACCTGTCATTTTATAATGATTAATATTTTGTTTATTAATTATTAATTAATTTTGTTTATTAAGGAATGATTATTAATTGTAATTATAAGGAATGAAGATGAAGAAAATATGAGAGCAGACAGCTCTTTGACACTGTAGAGTAGGAGCTGCTTAATAGAAATCACATGACATTGTGATTTCTGTTAACAAAATATTATTTCGTTAATTAACGAAACAATATTTCTAATAACGAAACACCCACAGTGGTAGATGTTGACTTTTGCCATTGTAGCCAGGTAAAATCAATAAGATAAACTAGGTGTTCTGGCAAGGAAAAGGTCCCAAATGTTGATTTTCCACTGGCTTGTACAAATAGGGAATTCATAGTGGACAAAACATAACACAGTTTCCAAAAAGTTTCCTCATGTAGCTAATCCAGTCCCCAAGGAAGAGGGTCATGTTAGAATCATCCCAATGGAAAACTCTGGTTCAAGTTTCCTTGTTAGCTGGTAACAAAAGATACTATCATAAACTGTGGAACTTTGGTTATTTGATTTTATTCATATATTTGATACATATTTGTTTTTTTATTTTTTTATTGATACATAGTATTTGTATATATTTATGGGGCACATGTGATATTTTCTTACATGCATAGAATGTGTAATGATCAAGTCAGGGTATTTAGGATGTCCATCACCTTGAATATTTATCATTTCTATGTATTGGGAATATTTCAAGTCCTCTCTTCTGTTTTCAAATATAAAACACATTTTTGTTAACTATGGTCACCCAACTCTAATGAACGTTAGAACTTATTCGTACTATCTAACTGTATGTTTGTACCAATTAACCAGCCTCTCTTCATTCCCCACCTCCTGCACACACACCATTTTCATCCTTTAGTAACCGTCATTCTACTCTCTACCTCCGTGAGATCAGCTTTTGAGTTCCCGCATATGAGTGAGAACATGCAATGTTTGTCTTTCTTTGCCTGGCTTATTTCATTTAACATAATAACCTCCAGTTCCATTCATGTTGCTGAAAATGACATGATTTCATTCTTTTTATGGTCTAATAGTATTTCATTTTGTGTATATACCACATTTTCTCTACCTATTCATCCATTGATGGACACTTAGGTTGATTCCACATCTTTGCTATTGTGAATAGTGCTGCAATAAACATGGGAGTGCAAGTATCCCTTTGATATATTGACTTCCTTTCCTCTGGATAAATGCCCAGTAGTTGGATTTCTGGATCATATTGTAGTTCTATTTTTAGTTTCTTGAGAACTCTCTATATTGTTTTTTAATGGCAGTAATAATTTACATTCCCACAACAGTGTGCAAGAGTTTCCTTTTCTCTGCATCCTCACCAGCATCTGTTATTTTTTATCTTTTTAATAATAGCCATTCTAACTGAGGTGAGATGATATCTCATTGTTGTTTTGATTTGCATTCCCCTGATGATTAGTGATGTTGAACGTATTTTTATGTACCTGTTGGCCATTTGTATGTCTTCCTTTGAGAAATGTCTATTCTTATCCTTTGCCCACTTTTGATGGATTATTTGTTTTTTTACTTGTTCGAGTTCATTGTATATTCTGGGTATTAGTCCCTTGTTAGATGAATAGTTTGTCCTCCAATTCAACAGATTGTCTCTTCATTCTGTTGATTGTTTCCTTTGCTGTGCAGAAGCATTTTAGTTTGATGAAATCTCATTTGTGCAGTTTTGTTTTTGTTGCCTGTGCTTTTGAGATCTTAGCCATAAAATCTTTGCATAGACCAGTGTCCTGAAGTGTTTCTCCTATGTTTTCTTCTAGTAGTTTTATAAGGTCATTATAAGTTTATAAGTTGATTTTTGTGTATGGGGAGAGATGGGGTCCAGTTTCATTCTTCTGCCTATAAGTATCCAATTTTCCCAGCTGTATTTATTGAAGAGGGTATCTTTTACCCCAGTGTATGTTCTTGATGCCTTTGTCATTCGCTATTAATATGTGGATTTACTTCTGGGTTCTCTATTCTGTTCCATCGGTCTGTGTCTGTTTTTTTTCCAATACCATTCTGTTTTGATGACTATAACCATATAATATATTTTGAAGTCAGGTAGTGTGATACCTCCAGCTTTGCTCATTTTTCTCAGGATTGCTTGAGTTAGTTGGGCTCTTTTTTAGTTCCATATGAATTTTAGAATTGTTTTTTTTTCTATTTCTGTGAAAAATGACATTGATATTTTGATAGGGATTGCATTGAATCTGTAGATTGCTTTTGGCAATATGGTTATTTTAACAATATTAATTATTCTAATCCATGAGGATGAGATGTTTTTCTATTTGTTTGTGTCTTCTTCAATTTCTTTCATCAGTGTTTTGTAGTTTTCCTGTAAAGGTCTTTCACCTCCTTGGTTAAATTTGTTCCTAGGTATTTGATATTTTTGTAGTTAGTGTGAATGAGATTGCCTTCTTCATTTTTTTCTCAGCAAGTTTATTTTTGGTGTATAGAAACACAACTGATTATTGTATGTTGATTCATATCCTGAAACTTTACTGAATTTATTCATCAGCTGTAAGAGTTTTTTGGTGGAGTCCAGGTTTTTCTAGACTCATATCATCTGCAAAGAGAGACAGTATGACTTCTTCTTTTCCAATTTGGATGCCTTTTCTTTCTTTCTCTTGCCTAATTGCTCTGGCTAGGACTTCCAGTACTATGTTGACTAAGAGTAGTACAAGTGAGCATCCTTGTCTTGTTCAGTTCTTATAGGAAAGGCTTTCAGCTTTTCCCCATTCAGTATATTAGCTGTAAGTTTGTCATACGTGACCTTTATTGAGGTATGTTCCTTCTATGTCTAGTTTGTTGAGACTTTATTGTGAAGGGATGTTGAATTTTATCAAATGCTTTTTCTCTGTCTATTGAGGTGACAATATGGTTTTTGTCCTTCATTCTGTTGATGTGATGTGTCACATTTATTGATTTGCATATGTTGAACCATCCTTTTGTTCCTGGGATAAATCCCACTTGATCATGGTATATTATCTTTTTGATATACTGTTGGATTCAGTTTTGCCTAGTATTTTGTTGAGAATTTTTGTGTCTATATTCATCAGGGATGTTGGCCTGAATTTTTGTTGTTGCATCGTTTTTGGTTTTGGTATCAGGGTAATGCCAGCCTTATAAAATGAGTTAGGGAGAATTCTCTCATTTTCAATTTTTTGGAATAGTGTAAGGAGAATTTGTGTTAGTTCTTCTTTGAGAGTTTGGAAGAATTCAACAATGAAGCCCTCTGGTCCTGGAACTTTCTTTGTTAGGAGACTTTTTATTGATTCAATTTTATTACTCCATTATTAGTGTGTTCAGGTTTTCTTTCTTTCTCATTCAATCTCCATAGGTTGTATGTGTCCAGGAATTTATCCATTTCCTCTAGATTTTCTACTTCGTTATTGTGTAGTTGCTCATAATAGTCTCTGATTGTATTTCTGTTGTATCAGTTGTAATGTCTCCTTTGTCGTTTGTGATTTTATTTGGGTCTTCTCTCTTTTCTTGGTTTGTCTAGTTAGTAGTTTATTGATTTTGTTCATCTTTCCAAAAACCTTTCATTTTGTTGATCCTTTCTATTGTTTTTTTAAGTCTTTATTTCATTTTAGTTCTGGTCTGATCTTAATTACTTCTTTCTTTATACCTACTAATTTTGGGTTTGATTTGTTCTTTTCTAGTTCCTTGAGGTGTACATCATTAGATTGTTTATAGGAAATCTTTCTACTTTTTTTGATATAGGTGTTTATTACTTCCCTCTTATGAACTTCCCTCTTGGCATTGCTTTTTCTGTATCTTGTGGGTTTTGGTATATTGTGTTTCAATTTTCATTTGTGTCAAGAAATTTTTTAATTTCCACCTTTTCTTCCTTGACCCAGTGGTCATTCAGGGCATGTTGTTTAATTTCTATGTATTTTTACATTTTCTAAAGTTCTTCTTGTTATTGACTTCTAGTTTTATTTTATTGTGGTCTGAGAAGTTACTTGATATGATTTTTATTGTTTTACATTTGTCAAGACTTGTTTTGTGTCCTACAGTGGTCTGTCCTGGAGAATTCCTATGTGCTGATGAGAATCTGTATTCTCTAGATGTTGGATGAAATGTTCTGTAAATGTCTTTTAGATCCAGTTGTTCTAAAGTGCAGTTTAAGTCCGGTGATTCTTTGTTAATTTTCTGTGTAATGCTGAGAGTGGGGTTTAAAGACTCCAACTATTATCACATTAGGTTCTATCTCTCGCTTTAGATCTAATAATATTTGTTTTATATATCTGAGTGCTGCAGTTTGCAGGTGCACATATGCTTAGAATTGTTATATCCTCTTGTTTAATTGAGCCCTTTGTCATATACAATGACCTTCTTTGTCTCTTTCACTTCTTTGACATAAAGTCTGTTTTATATGACATAGCTACTTCTCACTTTTGGTTTACATTTACACAGAATATTCTTTTTCTGTCCTTTTACTTTCTGTATTTATAGGTGAGATGATTTTCTTGTAGGCAGGATATAGTTAGGTCATTCTTTAAAATCCATTCAGCCATTCTATATTTTTTAAGTGAAAAGTTTAATCTGTTTGCATTCAAGGTTTTTATTGATATGTGAGGGTTTAATCCTGTCATTTTTCTAGTTAATTTCTGGTTGTTTTACATATCCTTTGTTCCTTTTTTCTCTCTGATTGTTTATCATTGTGGTTTGGTGGTTTTCTGTAGTGATAACATTTGAGTACTTTCTCTTCCTTATTTATTTTTGCTCTACCAGTGGGTTTTATACTTTTGTGTGTTTTCATGATGGTAAATAATTATCCCTTCACTTCCAGGTATAGGACACCCTTAAGCATTTCTTGTAGCGCTGGTCTATTGGTGATGAATTTCCTCAGCTTTTGCTTGTAAATAAAGGAAAGACTTTATTTATTCTTCACTTACAAAGGATAACTTTACTAGATATTGTATCCTTGGCTGGCACATTTTTCTTTCAGCCCATTGAATATATTATCCCATTCTCTCCTGGCCTGTAAGGTTTCTTCTGGGAAATCCACTGTTAGTGTGATGGAGGTTTCCTTATAAGTGACTAGACACTCTTGTCTTGTTTTTAGAATTCACTCTTTTTCTTTGACTTTTGACAGTTTGACTATAATGTGTCCTGGAGAAGACCTTTTTGAACTGTATCTATTGGGGGATCCCTGAGCTTCTTTTATCTGGATGTCTAAATCTCTTGCTAGATTTGGGAAGTTTACAGCTATTATTTTATTAAATAGATTTTCTATCCCTTTCATTTTCTCTTTACCTTTTGGGACAATGAAAATTCAAATATTTAGTTGCTTCATGGCATCTTTTATGTCATATAGGATTTGTTCATAATTTTTTATTTTACTTTATTTTTGTCTGACTGGGTTATTTCAAAAGACCTGTCTTTAGATTCTGAAATTCTTTTTCTATTGGATCTAGTCTATTGTTGAAGCTTTCACGTGTATTTTGTGTTTTATTCAGTGAATTCTTCAGTTCCAGAATTCCTATTTCATTCTTTTTTTTTTATATCTGTCTCTTTGGTAAATTTCTCATTCATATCCTGAATTGTTTTACTGATTTCTTTGTATTGTTTTTCTATGTTTTCTTGTATCTCACTTAGCTTCTTTAATATCATTATTTTGCATTCTTTTTCCAAGATTTCATAAATTTCTTTTTGATTGGAATCTGTTGCTAGAAAATTATTTTGTTCCTATGAAGGTGTTATATTTTCTTGCTTTTTAATGTTTCCTCTGTCCTTACTTTGGTATCTGTGTGTCTGGTGTAATAGTCACTTCTTCCAATTTTTTGTATTTGCTTTCATAGGCGAGGATTTTCCCTGAAGATGTTATCTATTAATATGGTGTTGGCTTTGATTCTGGGTACATGCTGTAGTGTAGCTTCTGTATTATTTCTTTGGCTCTAAACAACATCTGTGGTATCTGTGATTCCCTTGGTGGCTTAAGGTGTGGTTGTTAGTGGAGGCTGTGGCGAAGTTTTGCTGGGAATGAAAACACCAGTGGCCCAGGCCAGTCCTTGGGCCCCAGTGGTGGCAGTGGCAGGCCAAACGTGCCTGTACTTGGGCCCCAGGGTGGCACATGCTGGGTCCAAGTGGGCTAATTCTTGGGCCTCCAGGCAGCTTGCTCAGGTGCTGGTAGTGGCAGCAGTGGGCCAAGTGGGTGGGCAAGTTCTCAGGCCCCTGGACAGCCAGCATGGGTTGGGCAATGGCAGTACCAGTGGCAGAACAACTCTCTGGTTCCCAAGCACTTTGCACTGGTGCTGGTGGTGGCTGTAACAGGCTTACAGGCCAGGCAGACCTGCTGGTGGTTTGTGTGGGTAGGTACTACCAGCTGTGATTATACTGGTAGGTTGGGTGGACCCGTCCTCAGGGCCACAGGAGGAGTGCTCAGGTGCCAGCATCATTTGACTGCGCTGGGCAATCCTCGGGCCCTGGAGTGGTTTGCCTGTGTACTGGGGGTGGAATGCAGAGCCTGGCCAGGCGGACCTGCCCTTACGTTTCCTGGTTGTGTATGGAGACACTGGTGTGGTAGGAAGAGGCATGGTGATCCTCAGGCCCCCGGCAAAATGCTCAGGTGGAGGCTACAGTGGCTGTGTTGTGACCCTACTACTGGGGAGGGCAGGGTTGCGTTTAGTGGCAGCAGCTGTAGGCAGGTATCTGGGAGCACGCTTCAGCCGGGAGTGGTGGCTGCGGGCAGAGTAGTTTGTCTTCAGGTCCTTGTAAATGCATGGCAGCTCCACTGCAGAGGGCACTGGGGTTGCTGCTAGTGCCTCCTGCTTTGGCTCCAATGGTGGTAGCCCACGGTGGCAGCAGATGCAGGTGGAGGAGTCTGTCTTTGGGGCACATGAAAACACACTCAGCTCCACTGCTGGGGGTAGCAGGGTTACTACCAACAGCTCGTGCTTCAGCCCTGGCTGCAGTCACCAACAGTGGTGGTGGCTGTGGGCAGGGGCTGCCACTGGGGTTCCATGGATGAGGAGATGCAGGGGCTGTTGGACCACTGGGCTCTCAAAATGGTGCCTTGCTGCAGCTGCTTAGGTCTTGGGGGTGTGTAGGACCCAGCGTGAGCTCGCTCTTTGGAGAAGTGCCATCACATGGTCTCCAGGTTGCTCCCTATGTTAGTCTCAGGGCCCAAGAGGGTCTCTTCCGTAGCAAGGATTGCAGGAGTCTGCAGTGGGAACGTGGACCACTGGAGGTCTCTCACTCTTTCCCTGAATTGGGAAGCCTCTCCAGGCTCCCAGGCAATCCTGGCAGAGCAGGCTGCCTTGCTTCCCTCCTCTTCTTTGCTTCAGGTGGTTCCTGTCACTTCTCTGTTGGATGCCAGTGTTCTCTCTTAGGTGATCTATTCAAAGTGTGATTATCTACCCATTGTTTTGGTTCTATTGTGGAGGAGATGAGTACTCGATGCCTCTAGCCAGCCATCTTAAAGCCCCTCCCTCAGTGTAATTGGCTAGCTATTTAGAGTTCAGGTGCTCAGTCTATTATTTGCAGACTGGTCCTTAAGAAAGACATTTAATTTATATGGATTCAAATTCCAATAAAGTTGTTATACATGTTTATAAAGCATTTGGATATTTTTATGAAATTATCTTTGGTTATCTGTTTTTCTATAAGGAATTCAAAATGAAAGTAGAGATGATATTTACAATAGTATATCACTGAGGAACTTATTTCTTTAAAGAAATAAGTCAGATATGAAAAACTCCTCTTAGTTAAATAATAATGGGCAAAGTATTACATTTTAGGATTGTCAGGCTTCGACAGTTTTGTGTGTAAAAGTATAGTTCATTCAGTAAACTCTAATTTATCCAGCATGCTTTTGTTTTCTGAAAGTTACATATATCCCTACATGTGTAATTATAGAGCAGATTTGTCAGTTATTTCAATAGGGAAAAGAACAGAAGGATCACTCATAGGAGGCTTTTATGTGCGAGGCCTAGATCTGGCCCCTGTCACTCTTTGTCCCCCAACCCCATACACATTCTTCCTGGTCTGAACTCAATCATATGTCCATAATTCCCTTACTCTTTGATGATAATGACTTCATAGTGTCATTTTCAAATTCAGAAGAATAAACATTAAACAATGATACAATTGTTACCAATAGGAAGATTCTTTTGTAGAGTATAATTCCACTTTAATATGTATACATTTACAAATGTAATCTACAAATTCTAATTTTACTTTCATTTTTCTTTGTCTAGTTAACCGTACAACAGAGGGGAAGAATTATAATTTAGTGGAGAAGATAGTGACTGAAAAGTTAGACAGCCCATGTTTGAATCCTGACTTCATTTTCTGGCTCTGTGCCTTTTAAGTTATTTAACGTTTCTGCTGGGCCTCACATTTTTCTTTTCTTTTCTTCTATTCTTGTTTGTTTGTTTGTTTGTTTGTTTTGAGACTGGGTCTCACTCTGTCACAGGCTGGAGTACAGTGACTCGACCACATTCACTGCAGCTCCTAACTCTGGCCTCAAGCAATTCTCCTGCCTCAGCCTTCCAGGTAGCTGGGACTACAGGCGCATACCACCATGCCCAGCTAATTTTCTTTTTTAATTTTTTGTAGAGACAGGGTCTTGCCATGTTGCCCGGGTTGGTGTCAAACACCTGGTATCAAGCTATCCTCCTGCCTCAGCCTCCCAAAGTGCTGAGATTATAGGCGTGAGCCACCGCACACAGCCACATTTTCTCTGTTATAAAATAGAAATGAGTATGATTGTATCGTTTTGAGGATCAAATGTAAATTGGGTAGCACGATATCTGGTACATAGCATAGGGACTCAGTGGAAACTTTGGTAATATTTTCTGTATGTTTTAAGCTTATAATATATGATTTCTTTTACAGGAACACCAGATGCATTTTCCCAATTACTCACCTGTCCATATTGTGATAGAGGCTATAAACGCTTTACCTCTCTGAAAGAACACATTAAGTATCGCCATGAAAAGAATGAAGATAACTTTAGTTGCTCCCTGTGCAGTTATACCTTTGCATACAGAACCCAACTTGAACGTCACATGACATCACATAAATCAGGAAGAGATCAAGTAAGTGAATGACCGAGAGTTCACTAACCTTCTAAGTTTTGAGGACTCAGCCCTCAATGGAAGGCTAGGGTTTTAATGTATTTAAAATTTAAAAGACAAGCACTACATGTACTCACCATCAAATTGCTATTAACTGACTTAACTGACCAACACTTAAGTGCACATACAGCAGTAGCATTCGTCGGGTGTCAGGCAGGAGCGGGGAGGAGGGGATGGGTGTGTTCATGCCTAAGGGGTGCGGTGCACACCATCTGGGGGATGCACACACTTGAAGCTCTGACTCGGGTGGGGCCAAGGCAATTTATGTAACCTAAACATTTGTACCCCGTATTATGCTGAAATAAATACAAATAAGTAAGTTAAAAGGATAGTGCCTTATCTGCAGCCTTATAAAAGTAAAAGTGATTATTTGAATTATCTGGTCATTTCTGAGTTAAAAAGCACATATGAACTTATTTTAGAGATAACTATTTATTTTTTTCAGATAAGATCCTTTCCATCTTGCTGTAATTATTTTGCTTATTCTCCAGGTTTAGAAGGTTTCAAATTGCATTTGACTAAAATGTTCAGTGTAGGAAAAATAGATATTGGTTACATAAACCATATTATATGAACCAAATTGAGAATAAAATCAACCAGTGAAGTTTAATTTTCTGTGGACCAGTGACTATTCTCGGTGAAAGCTACTGGGGTTTTTGCCCTATAGTAAGGGGATTTGCCTCCTCTAAGAATGTGAAGTTTATATTTTTTATTCTGAAGACTCAGTTTTCATATGGTTTATTCTACTTCTATGTCACTGTGCCCCAATTTATGGAAGTACAAACCAAGACTATTTTGTAATGGTAAGTTACATTTAAACTGTTGGCTCTAAGGAATAAAGTCAAAGAAACTTTTACCAATTGTCCTTTTTACAAGGTTCTGATAACTATCAACAATCAATTAATTTTGACTTAACACTAACTTTAAAAATCAAATAAATATTCAACTGCACAGGGCATGATGTGAGGGTATATTTTGAGGTTGAGGTGCATGTCCAGTTTCTTACACCAAAGGATTATGAGTATCTACATACCTAAATGTGTGAGAACTTCGCCCTGAATATGTACCTGATAGAAGTCACATATCCCATAAAGAACAAGTTAGACCATGTGTTAAGATGATGGCTAAACCAAACAAAAAAATTGTGACAGGAAAGGAATGATTGAGCACAGTTCAACCTATTTTCTTAGGACTTTGGCAATAACATTCATGAGGTAACAAGATAATGGGGAGAAAGTGGCAGTCAGGGAAAATAGGGTTATGGTTAAGTCCATGAAGGAGCACTTGAAGTGGGAGACAGCAGCATGAGCAGGACGGACTTGGCACAGGGAAGGGGCTACCCAAGAAAAACGCCATCGACTCACCGAAGGCCCTCCTGAGGAGTCTTACCTGGGACAGAAAAGAAGAGTCCTGACACATTGCGGCACAGGGAAGGCTTGGGAAGAGACCTATTCATGTGACATTTAGGAAGCAGACCCATTCTGTAACCACTGCCACCAGATTTGGTCTATATGTTGGGCCCTTGTCAAAGGATAAGACAGATGGAACTGGTAGTGAAGCAAAAGATGCCATTATTAAAAAAAAAACTCTAAAATCTTTGAGCATGAAAGCCACTTTTGTGATTTTTGTGGTGCATACAAATGTAATGGGTTTTATATATAAATGGGTCAGACTGAGGCCAGGAAGGAGCTGTGATAAATGTGGGGGCCAGGAATATGAGGAGTATAACTGGGAGGTCTGGGAAGCAATTTAGTGTGTGAGGCAGTAAACTAAAGGGCAGAATGTCTATCTTGCTGGCCTTTGAAAATCACACTGCAACCACAAGATAAGCATTTCCATGTCTTACTGATTTATTTTATCAACAAATACTTGAGTTTCTATTATGTGTTAGGTCCTGTTCTAGGTGTTAAAGGCACAATAGTGAAAAAGACAAAGTCTCTGACAGTAGGGAGCATGTATTAGTAGGTGATATCAAACAAATAAAACAAACAGATAGTATCAAGAAAAATACAGCCGGAGAAGAGGACAGAAAGTGATGAAAGCTGCTAGTTTTTACAGGGTAGGGAGACGTTTCTGGGAATGGGACATCTGAACTGAGACGTGAATACAGTGAAGGACCCGAGGTGGACTGTCTGGGAAAGGGCGTTCCATTCAGAGGGAACAGAGCGAAACACAGACGAGCCTTGAGGCCAAACCTTGCAGGCACGCCCTAGGAGCAGCAAGGAGGCCAGTGTCAGTAGAGGGGAGAAAGGGGAGGCCAGAGAGGTCTTGGGGGCCACAGGAGAGAGGCCCTGACGTAGGCCACGGCAAAGACTGGATTTTATTCCCAAGTGTGATGGGGAAGCCTGTGAAGGATACTGGATTTGTTAAGGGAACACTGACTGTTGGGTAGAGAATAGATCAAACGACACAAGAATGGAAGCAGGAAGACGATTCAGAGGCTATTGCTCTAAACCAGGCCAGGGGTTGTGTGGCCGACGTGAGGAATGTTGGAGTCAGAATACATCCAGGCAGTTTGCTGATGGGTTGGGGGAGGGTGTAAGAGAACGAGAGGAATCAAGGATGACTCCAATTGCAGGCCTAAGCAGTAACCAAATGAACGAGGATGCTATTCACAAAGACGCAGCACCAGAGAAGGAGCTGGTTTGCAGTTGGGAAATTAAGAGTTTGGTGTTAGTCATGTCAAGTTTCAGACACCTACCACCCTGCAGCTGGCAGGGTCCAAAAGCCGTTGGCTGTAATAGTCTGGACTTGGGGGAGAGGTTTAGAGATAGAACCAGGTATATAAATACCATCTATTTGGTATTTTAAGCCATGGGTTTGGATGAAGTAGGGCCTGGTACTTACTCTCTTTCCTTCCTGTGGAAAAGACAGAGGAAGGGTGGTTCCGGGTGGGTGAGTCTGAAGCAGGTGGTGTTGAGTTCAGCCTGTATAAAGATCAAATCTTAACAGTCAGAATTAATGGAAACATAGCCAAGGAAAAAGGAATAGCGTAAAGCAAAGCAAGGAGAGAGAGGGGAGCCGTGTGTGTGCAACGTGCTGTGACTTGTCTCGTAACTGAGGCACGGACATCTCACGGAGAACTGATGAAGAATCATCTTGGAAACTCAAGAGCTATAATCTTGGAATCCACAGACTCAGAATCTTTATTCAGGGGCTGATGGGGATCCTTCAGATGTTTATGAGCAGGGGCTGATACCATTCAATTCAAGCAATGCTTTTGTAAGATTAAGTGTGAAGAATACATTTGAGATATATAAAGATAGGAATTTGATAAACCGGACAGAAAGCTATTATAATAGTCCACATTTGGCTGAGAAAAAGGAAGTATTTTTTTAAATCATCAGGTTTAAAATACATTTTGGAAATATCAAACATAAAAGACAGGATAAAGTACTGGAAAAAGCCTGCCTTTTCTTCTGTTCAGAGACCTTGTTCTTCTGGTGCTTTAGACAGATTATTAAACATTCCTGGACTCAGTTTCTTTATCTGTAAAGCAGAGCACAGAAAGATAATCTCTAGCTCCTAGTAAAGTGTATATTACTTTATTTTGCTAAATACTATATTTTTCAATAAAATATGACTCTGATACTTTAAATTAGAAAGTGGAGATTTTTCTCTATGTCACAATTCTTTTTCCCAGTACCACCATCCTTTTGGGTAGTAATTTCAAGTGTTATATTTTTGTGACTGCTACAAATTGAAGCTTTTACGAAATAAAACAATCATCAAACTCACCTGAAACATTACTTATAGCATATTGGATGTTCTTTAGTCTAAAGTTCTTTTGCTTTACAAATAAAATACCACTTTTTTCTTACAGAGACATGTGGCGCAGTCTGGGGGTAATCGCAAATTCAAGTGCACTGAGTGTGGGAAAGCTTTCAAGTACAAACACCACCTAAAAGAGCACTTAAGAATTCACAGTGGTAAATACTTGTTTTCTTTCTATATCCTGAATATCATAGCATATGTGGTAATAAATAAATCTGTGATAACATGAGATTGACGTACATGGTCAGAAACTCCTCGCTTTTCTTTTAGGATAAAGACTAATGTGGAGAAATTTTCTGTTTATAAATGATTTTTTATTGGATTCTTAACCTTTGACCAAAAGATATCAAATTAATGTAATATGACATACTCCAGAGTTCCTTATCAGAAGATAAACAGCGTATTTTAGCAAGTACAACTTGAAACTACTTCAGCTTTCTAATGAATGTTAATTTCATTGCCTCCTTTGCACAATTAACAAGGGGATGAGAAGGCACATAGAGACACAACTTGCACAAAGGAGTGGGGGGAGGATATCCTCCATGTGAGAGGAGCAGAAACGGAACTCCAGGTGGGGGTGGTGCAGAGGACGCCGAGAGGAGAGGACTGCGGCACTGATGAGAATCCAAACGGAAAATGTGCCCTGTCTTCACCTTTCTGTTCCACATCATTTTCTAAATTATTATTTCACAAGATGAATATTATCATATGATGAAAGCGTTATACCTATTTTAGAAACTTACAGTAAACAGAGAGCTATATTTGCATTTCTTTACAGACTCTACTTGAACAAAAGCTTATAAAGAAAACTTAGTAGCATCCCACATTGTACAATGAAATCTGTGCATTTCCCCATTTATTTTGATATGTTATTATAGATTTAAATAATTTTAGTAAAAAAGAACTGTTGTGAATGGGAAATTATGGGTGTTTGCACAGTGCTTATTTTGTGAAAATTATCGTATTGACATTTATATTTCACAAACACCTTTCTACAAAATAGTATAGTTGGCTTTGTGGAAGGTGGTGGGTGATACCTATGCTTTATTTTGGAACTGCATTTCTAAAAGTATTATTGTATTCCTCATTGAGGGTAACACTTAAATAAGCTGAAGTTACCACTTGAAAATGCTCAAACCAAGATTCTTACCAAAACATTTATTTATTTTCACACATTGATTAATGTTTCTGAAAAGTACAAGTTGTCAGCCTGCCACAGAAACCTATTTCTTAGCTCCTAGATACTGAATAGCTTTATCAATAATATATTTTTAATAGCCTACCTTCTTACCACAAATGATTTGAAGGTAAAAGTTATAGCTAATTCAAGAGAGTCTTTAAAATGTTGAAATCGGGGTAGAGGAAGGAAAATAAAATAAAGATTAGAATAATATTCATGTACAAAATTATTTTATCATACTGCAGTCTTGTAGGAGGATTTGTCATATCTATAAATGATACAAAGTTGGGAAGCATAGATCATAACACAATAGTCTAGAAACAAGAAGTTAAAATTTAATTGCAAAATCGTGCATTGATATTTAAAAATCAGTCTCAAGTTCTAAATGTGAATGGTCCAGAGCTCAGTTCGAGCTGCCAGCATACTGCTGCTGCCTCCAAAGCTAATGCAAATTTAGGCCAGATCGTGGAACACAAAACTCCACTGTGCTCTGCACTGTTCATTCCTTGTGTGCTTATTTCTGTACTGTTTTTAAAATTATTTAATATAAGACTTTATACCTTTAATAAAGCAATAATTTTAATTTAAAACTATATAAGAAAAATTAAGAAAGTAAGACTGACATGAAATAAATGTATAAAAACAAAAAAAGGTTGTGAAATCCCCTACACACGTTGGAAGTGGACCACAAATTAGGCTCTAAGCCTTAGGAAGTAAAAAAAAAAGAAAGAAAGAAAGAAAAAAACTACAGTCAGTAACTAAGATCCAGGGTGTCTATGAGTAAAGAATCCGTTGCTAAAAAAGGACTACTGTTCCTGATAGTCCCCAGAAAAAGTTGTTCCTTGGAGCATCATAAAAATGAAAGAGCAAAATATAATTTATATAATCCTCAGAAATATCTGTATAATAATACAGCAGAAAATTTGGCAGGGTTTCTTTTTAAAATCAATAGAAGCCAGTGATATTTCACCGAGGTACAATTTAAAAAAAGTATTTCTCCAGGGTGGCCGCTGTCTGATGGTCTGGTTTGTTCCCAGGAAGATTTGAAGCAGGCCTTACCCAAAGTGTCATCTCAGGACTGGGGCCAGTCCGCAAACCATTTATTACTCATTTTTGAAGAGATAAATACAGAAATTGAGAGTAAGCACTTATCAACTATAATACCAAGACATTGCTGTGACATTTTCTTATATTTTATAAAATATTGGTCCACAGTAGATTGGAAATTTAAAAGAAATCAAAAATACCAGCTGGTCCTTCATCACAGGTAGTTTGAAAAGCACTGTTTAGAATATCTAATAATTGATAAACTACATTTCCTTCAGGACACCTCTATATTTTTTTTTGAGATGAGTTTTTAAAAGATGTTGAGGATCAGGGTCCAAAATTATGCTCCTTAATATTACCTAGATTGTTGCTATATACTGATACTATGAACTTTTAATAATGAACCCTATGTAGAATCATGAGTTAACAATTACTTGAACTTAGGAGCTGAACTATGATGAGAAGGCTACCGTACCTCTACTCAGATTTGAGACAAAAGAACACCTGCACATGGGCTATGATCCTCTCCAGAAAATAATTTTGGGTCTGTTTTATGGCCTTAGTAACTGTAGCCTGGAAAACTTTTCTATCAGATGCAACCAAACACCCACCTCAGCATTTAAAAAAAAAAAATCTCAGTATTTATTGTATATCTAACTTTGAGTAGTGAAACTTTCCGATGTAACCTCTAGGATAAACTAGTTGCAAACCCTAAACTTGGTAGGTAAATTAGGCGATATGCTTAAACTATAAACCATAAGTCAAAGAAGTTAGAACTAGGAGTTTTCTTACAAACATAGTGACTTCTGGCATTTGAATAATTGTTCTGTAGACTTTCTGGCAGTGATAAAATAGTAAGGTAATTCTCAACCATAATAATAATGATAACTAGCATTTGTTGCACACTTAACTATGTTTAGCCACATGTTAGTTAGTTATATGCATTAACTCATATAACCCTATAGGATAGATTCTATTATGTCCTCCTTTTTACTGATGAGAAAATTGAAGCTCAGAGAGCTTAATTAACTTGTCCAGCGTCACTTAGCTAGTACATAGCAAAGCTGGGGCTTTGGTGTGCTCTCTGCACCTACTGTCCTCTGGCTCCCTGTTTGTAAAGGTAAATGAATCTATATTATAGATGTTTATCTTCCTAGTGTCTCTTTCAGGAAAATAAGCATGTAGTTAATCTAAAAATGTTATCAAGTAATTAAAAATGTTAAAATAGAGATATACTAGAATATTTCCCTTGTTTTACCCCCACTGGAAACTTTTATCTGATGCATTTTGAGTGTTGAATCCTATTCAGGCATTACATTGGAAAGACAGTGATGAACTGTAGAATATCCAGATGTGGGTTAACAAGCAGGTAGGCGGTCTGAGAAACACATCCTGTGAGGACTGCTTGAAGGACCTGGATATATTTAACCTGCATAAGGGAAGTTTAAGGATACATAAGGCAGCTCTTTATCAATGTGAAAGTCTGGCGCACAAAAGAAAAGTCGTACTTGCTCCGCATGGCGTCAGAAGGGCAGACTGGGATGGGAAACAGGCAGCATGACAAGCTTGCTCTGGCTCAGTAACTCAGCCTGTCTCTCAGGAGAATTGTTTTGTAAAAGAATCACTGACATTTGATGAGCATACTAAGTAAGAGTTTTGCTGTATAATCTCCTATAACTCCTCTAACAATCCAATGAGAATGTTTCTACATTTACACCCCAAAACTCTGAAGCTTGGAAAGTTTCAGAACATAGTATGTGACAGAGCCAGGATTTGAACCCAAATCCATGGTCCTCATCAGAACCAGATGTCTGTCTAGCAGGTCATAGCTCCTTTTTACTAAAGGAGTTCAAGCAGAGGCCAGCTGATGTCTAGGATGATATGAGATGAACTCTTTATTGAAAAGGACGCTATACTAGAGGGCTTCCTAGATCCCTTCTAATTTAATATCTGATCTTCAAATAATCATATTTCTGAGAAAACATAACTTTTTTAACTTTACAGCATTGAAGCTTCATTGCTAGCCGGGCTTACGTTGACTTTCTCTACTTTCATCTTAATTCATAAAAAGGAGGAGAGGAGAGCTTTATTTCGATACTGAGTAGACAAATCAGCATCATCACACGTCATAATTCAACAGTTGGCCATTCATTCGTCCAGCAAAGGCTCAGTGAGCATCTCTGTGGCCTGCGCTGTGACAGGCACACGGGGTGAATGGCAGGCAAGACCCGGGTCCCCACCCTGTGACTTGGAAGTGAGAAGTCAATGAATTATAACTATAAATAACAAAATGAAAACTTAGGCTTGTATGAAGATATTCCATTTACCTCAGTGCTTTTCAGAATTTTCCACCCAAGGACCCTAATGGCCAAGGAGAACTGAGTGCCTTGCGCCCTGGAGCATCTAGGCGGGCAGCCGAGGCCTCCGCAAGCAAGACGCTGCTTTGACGTCATGGAGCTTTCCCAACAGTTCACACAAAAGTTGCATTTTTTCCATGGTATAATCTGTTTTAATATAAAAGGAATGTTTTACCACTGTCACTGGGACTGAAACTCCCAGGTGCTTTGCATACCCACCAGAACTTCTGTCTCTGGGGGAGATACAGTCCAGGTTAGTCAGCCAGTGCTTATGGTAATACTTCATGTTCGAAGTTTTCCTCACGTTAGGAAAAATCTGTTCAAGGAAACCTTATGGATATGAGAATTTTTATCAGTCAAGGAGAGATATTCATACTTGTTAAGTCTTACGGGGGATTTTACTTACTTTTCTTTCTTCTAATGTTAATTTCTTCTATAAATGGTTGAATAGAGTAAAATACACTAAAGTATATAGGTTGGTGAAACAGGATAGGAAAAAATTACTTTAGGGAGTAGGATAAAATTCTTTTTGGTATTTGAGAATTATTTGAAGTTATAAGAGTTGGCAGAAAAATTTTACACATATGCTGAGAAGATTCCCTGATTGGTTAGCACATGTAGTTCAGACTAGTGTTTATAACATTTATGGAGGTTTTGAATGTAAAATGATGAATCTAAATAAAATTGTATTCAAGCATACATGGTAATCTCTTTTTAAAAACTGGTATTACTTGTTTTAGGGAAAATGTGGATACATAAAAATTTATATTTAATAATTCAGTGAATATAATTTTTTTTGTTTAGGAGAGAAGCCATATGAATGCCCAAACTGCAAGAAACGTTTTTCCCATTCTGGTTCCTACAGCTCACACATAAGCAGTAAAAAGTGTATCAGCTTGATGCCCGTGAATGGACGACCAAGAACAGGACTGAAAACGTCTCAGTGTTCCTCACCGTGTCTCTCAGCGTCGCCAGGCAGCCCCACTCGACCACAGATACGGCAAAAGATAGAGAATAAACCCCTTCAAGAACAACTTTCCATAAACCAAATTAAAACTGAACCTGTGGATTATGAATTCAAACCCATAGTGGTTGCTTCAGGAATCAACTGTTCAACCCCTTTACAAAACGGGGTGTTTAGTGGTGGTGGCCCATTGCAGGCAACCAGTTCTCCTCAGGGTGTGGTGCAAGCTGTTGTTCTGCCAACAGTTGGCCTGGTGTCTCCCATAAGTATCAATTTAAGTGATATTCAGAATGTACTTAAAGTGGCAGTAGATGGTAATGTAATACGGCAAGTTTTGGAGAATAATCAAGCCAATCTTGCATCCAAAGAACAAGAAACAATCAATGCTTCATCCATACAACAAGGTGGCCATTCTGTTATTTCAGCCATCAGTCTTCCTTTGGTTGATCAAGATGGAACAACCAAAATTATCATCAACTACAGTCTTGAGCAGCCTAGCCAACTTCAAGTTGTTCCTCAGAATTTAAAAAAAGAAAATCCAGTCCCCACAAACAGTTGCAAAAGTGAAAAGCTACCAGAAGATCTTACTGTTAAATCTGAGAAGGACAAAAACTTTGAAGGGGGAGTGAATGATAGCACTTGCCTTCTGTGTGACGACTGTCCAGGAGACCTTAATGCACTTCCAGAACTAAAGCACTATGACCTAAAGCAGCCTGCACAGCCCCCTCCACTCCCTGCAGCAGAAGCTGAGAAGCCTGAGTCCTCTGCCTCGTCAGGTCCTGGCGATGGCAATTTGTCTCCCAGTCAGCCACCTTTAAAGAACCTCTTGTCTCTTCTGAAAGCATATTATGCTTTGAATGCACAACCAAGTGCAGAAGAGCTCTCAAAAATTGCTGATTCAGTAAATCTACCACTGGATGTAGTTAAAAAGTGGTTTGAAAAGATGCAGGCTGGACAGATTTCAGTGCAGTCTTCAGAACCGTCTTCTCCTGATCCAGGCAAAGTAAATATCCCTGCAAAGAGCGATGATCAGCCTCAGTCTGCAAATGCAAGTGAGCCCCAGGACAGCACAGTAAATCTGCAGAGCCCTTTGAAGATGACGGACTCTGCCATTTTACCAGTGGGATCAACCAGCAATGGTTCCGGAAGCAGTCCATCATCCCCGTCACCGCTAAACCTTTCCTCATCCAGAAATGCACAGGGCTACTTGTACACAGCAGAGGGTGTACAAGAAGAGCCACAAGTAGAACCTCTTGATCTTTCACTACCAAAGCAACAGGGAGAATTGCTGGAAAGGTCAACTATCACTAGTGTTTACCAGAACAGTGTTTACTCTGTCCAGGAAGAACCCTTGAACTTGTCTTGCGCAAAAAAGGAGCCACAAAAGGACAGTGGTATTACAGACTCAGAACCAGTTGTAAATGTAATCCCACCAAGTGCCAACCCCATAAACATTACTCTACCTACGGTCACTGCCCAGCTGCCCACAATCGTGGCCATTGCTGACCAGAGCAGTGTCCCATGCTTGCGAGCACTCGCTGCCAATAAGCAAACCATCCTGATCCCCCAGGTGGCTTACACCTACTCTGCCACTGTCAGCCCTGCAGTCCAGGAACCACCCTTGAAAGCGATCCAGCCAAATGGAAATCAGGTAAAAAAAAAAAAATGCCCCCATTCTGAACCTGGCTAGTAAAATGCTAGTTTTACTAATTTCAATTAACTTTTTCTGATGAAAATCAGTCACTGTAGTGCCAACTAAGTTGTTACAAACTGTCATTTTTAAAAGGATCAGTGTTCGCTTTAACATTTGTGGCATGATGTCTTCAGTTGTTTGCTAATCCAAGATATTACTTAATCCATTTAAACTTCAAAATGTTATTCTACTTTGCAAAATGATTTATGTCTAAGCTAAATACCTATTTGAAGCGAGAAATAAAAAAGAAAATTTGAAATACTCAATAATGTTTTTATAGCTAAATTCCTAAAATTAGTAATAGTTTCTGCCTTGATTATGATCATTCACAGGTTCACACCAGGCAAACTTAGCTGTCACTTTTATGTACTAACACCTCTGTTTATAAAAGGTTTTAATTAAATAAGAATTAAGTATACAGAGAACTCATATAGGGAATTTACTGATCATTTTATGAGCCATGAATAAAGTATTCAGTCATAATTAATATATATGTGGAAATACAGCTGCAAACCTCTATATGGATTTCCTCTTGCAGTATCACTAGTGTTTACCAGAACAATGTTTATCGGTCCAGGAAGAACCCTGAACTTCTCTTATTCAAAAATCCATGATAGTTTTTATAAAGCTGTTGTGTATCTCATTGTCAAGACTTTTTCCATGGCACTAATGATGTTTCCCCATTTTTTCCTTCAATTTCTGAAAGAATCAAATGAATGCTACAGATAAAATTGATCTTTTTTATAAATATTTGCCTTAAATAGGTACAGTTATAATAATTTCAGTATCCTGCTCAAATGTATATTTGCTGCTTTTGATTTCCCTTAAATATTGCTACTGATTGGGTTTTCTGCAGTTGTGGTAACTCTTGAAAAAAAATTTCACATGACCATTGAATTCATCTAAATTTTTAGTGTATAGTATAGAACGCTTTGCACGCCTTTGAGTAGAAAAAGAGCCACCTTTGACATTTCACAGAATCATGTGAGGAGATCAGATAGCAATGAAAGTAGAGTCAGGCTATTTCAGCACTGCTGGCAGCTCACAGATGACCCAGACAAATGGCCGCACCTCTCCTGCCTATAGAGCCATGAGACATATGGAAAAACCTTCACCTTTTAGAAAATTTGTGGGTTTAGAGGCAATAGAATGGAATACTCTAGAAAAGGCAGAAAGATCTTAGAGGACCCCGTTCCACAACAGGTTCCCTGCAGGATAATTCTACCTACAAGAGAGCCTGCTGCCCAAAATTATCTCTGTGAGACTGCCTGAATTTTTTTTATGCCACTGGAGTTCTAAAGATGCATTTTGACTAGCACGTATTCCTGTTTAAAAATATAGACCCTCCTGTACTGTTTTTCCATCTTGCTCCTCAGAAAAGTGGTAGAGCAAACCTTTCTCTTTTCAAGTAGACCATGGAGGTTAGAGTTCCCAGAACCCTGAAGTTCTGGAGGATACAATTTAAAGACCACTTTTAAAAAAACAGTATCTTGATTTTTGCTTAGAGAAACCCAGAATGAAAAAAATGAAGGTAAATGATGCATTAGTAGTAAGTGATTAAGTGGCAAACTCATAAATCAAACTTTCTGCAAATTTCTCATAAAGATTTACATAGAACCAAGTAAATTTTGTTACTACACATTTTAGAGTCTTTCTTTTTGGTGTCCTTTCTTTTCAGTACCAGTTTAGCATGTGTTTTTGCTATAGTTTTGACTATATTATCCCCAGCCTCACTCTAGTCTGTATCAAATCCCACCTGTGGTCCAGCCCCACCCTGGCAGCCCATGAGCGGTGAGGAGCAGTACGCTTGCTTTGGTCAATTCAGTGAGAACATAAATCAGAGTAATTCTTTAACCCATGCTTTTATTTTCATCGCTTATTTATCTTTTAGTTTTAAATTAAATTTTTTTTTACTCTTTTTTTTCCTTTAGGATGAAAGGCAAGACACTAGCTCAGAAGGAGTATCAAATGTGGAGGATCAGAATGACTCTGACTCTACACCACCCAAAAAGAAAATGCGGAAGACAGAAAATGGAATGTATGCTTGTGATTTGTGTGATAAGATATTCCAAAAGAGTAGTTCATTATTGAGACATAAATATGAACACACAGGTATGTCCAACATACTATCCTTTTTAAAGGTGCCTATAATATGATGTACTGAAAAATGCTAAATTAAAAACTAAAGTTCTTAGAATTTTCTTGTTTTTCACTTCGCTGATCTTTCCACTTTCATCTGTCTGCCCACTTCTACCTAGTTTTTAAGGTGTGTGCCTTTGTTTTTGTTTTTGGTTTTTGCCCTAAATATTCCTCTACTAACTTAATTCCTTCAAGCTCGCACAGCATTTATTCTGCCCACATTCATTTCATGCAAGCTTGTGCTAGAGTAACAAAGTAGTACCCATTAATAACAGATATGGGACCAGTGGGCTAAAGTCACAGGGAAACAAGATCTGGCTTCATAAGAGAAAAAGCTGCTTTATACGCATGTGGCACACTGTCCTGGAAAGTGATAGGGTCCTTGTCACTTGAAGGTTTCAGGCAGATCTTTTGTGTTTAGAAAGAATGATGCTAACTAAGATCCCTTCCAACTCTGAGATCCTATAATTCTTCCACAAAATATACACTTGTTAGGCTAACCCAGGGACTGGCAGACTGTGGCTCACAGCCCAAAGGTGAGCCCCTACCTGTTCTTCTATGGCCTATAAGCTAAGAATGCTTTTTTAAAGCATTTTAAATGATTGAAAAAGATGAAGAAAAGAATATTTATGACACATGAAAATTATGTGAAAGTCAAATTTCAGTTTCCCTAAATGAAGTGAATTGGAACACAATTTGCACATTGTCTGTGGCTGCTTTCGTGTTCTTCTACAATGACAGAATTGAGTAGTTGAACTACTGGCTGGTCCTTTACAGAAAATATTTGCAAACTCCTGCCATATCTGAATCCTTAATTCAGGTAGTAACTTTGAACAACTGGCTCTCTGAAGGGCAAGGAAGCCCTGATTGGTAGTGTTTACAGATTTTTGTGGCATAAACACTCCCACAATGGCTGATTGCAAGCTTGAAGGTGATGTCTTTCAGCTTACAGGATTCCTAAAAATTTAACAGTACAGTCTCTCCAGCCAGTAAAAACTGGCTCCAGCACACCCCGGGGTCTCTAACTTGGGTTGCTGGAGAAGGGCTGGGTGTATGGTGAGCTCTTCCGTCCTGCACCCTTTCTTCCCTGCCCCCCCCAAGCCGTTTTGGCTACAGTATCCATATTTATCTTTCGTATTCTTATCAACTATTTTAATTCATGTCCTACTCTTGTGAGAAAAGATATAGAGACGTGTTTTCCCTCCTTCAATCTGTAGATTCAAAGATACATGCAGTGACACTTGGGCATTTCTTGGAGTTAAAAACTAGTATTACCTAAGGGAAAGTTGGACCTCTCAAAATAAGCCCCTTGTAACTCATTCCTCTGGCCGTTTCCACTGGGATCTGAGAGAAATTAGAAAATCTCCTTCCTCTTTGGGCAACAGTTAAATATTAGCAAATACCAAAATGAAAAATATATATGCAAAATACACTGTCCCTAAAAACAGAAAAAGTCATTTCTGCATTTGTTAACTGCTTGATAGCGCTGAAATTGGACCTTACCAATCCTGACTACCGTCAGGCTGTGGCCAGTTGTTCCCGCGTCCAGGCAGCGCGTCCCTCCAGCCCACGCACTCTCAGGAGGGCAGTGATTTAGGGGCAGAAACAATCTGAGATACGACAGTGGTTTGTGGTTTTCTCCAGGGCTTCAGTATATAAAGTGCATATATGAGTTGTATCCTACGTAAAAGGTATATATGAAGCATTAAAACTGCATGGGGGCGGGCGTTGTGACTAGGAATAAAATGTCTAAAAAGGGTCCTCGAGTGTGTGGTGGGGGCTGACAATGGAAAACCCCAGTGAGCCCTACACCCAGCACCCAGCCCTTCTCCAGCAACCCAAGTTAGAGACCCCGGGGTGTGCTGGAGCCAGTTTTTACTGGCTGGAGAGACTGTACTGTTAAATTTTTAGGAATCCTGTAAGCTGAAAGACATCACCTTCAACCTCCCCGCGCGGCTGCGCCGGTGCAGTCCCCAGGGCCTTGTCACCACGCTCGGATCGTGGCGTTTCAGCCTCACACAGCTCCTCCACTGACCTGCTCATCTGCAAAGCGGAGTAGAGAGCGCCCAGGTGTCTTGCATAGCGGACAAACCACATTACTGTATTACGTTACAGAGAGTCCCGGACCTGGAAGCTTTTCTAACGTGAAACTAATGGCTTCCCTTTCCACAAACTGACGCGCCCCAAGCCTTACGAGGGTGAGCGTGCCGGGTCTCGGTTTCATCTCACGGCCACACTGTTCTCGTTTGCAGGGAAGAGGCCTCACGAGTGCGGAATCTGCAAAAAGGCCTTTAAGCACAAGCACCACCTGATCGAGCACCTGCGCCTGCACTCCGGGGAGAAGCCCTACCAGTGCGACAAGTGCGGGAAGCGCTTCTCGCACTCGGGCTCCTACTCGCAGCACATGAACCACCGCTACTCCTACTGCAAGCGCGACGCGGAGGAGCGCGATGGCGACGGCGACGGCCACGGCCACGGCCACGGCCACGCGGGGCGGCCGCGCGCGGGGGGCCCCGGGCAGCCGGGCGCCAGGGCGTCGCCCTCGCAGGGGGACTCGGATGAGAGGGAGAGTTTGCCCAGGGAAGAGGACGAGGACAGCGAAAAGGAGGAGGAGGAGAAAGAGATGGAAGAATTGCAGGAAGAAAAGGAATGTGAAAAACCGGAGGGGGAGGAGGAGGAGGAGGAGGCCGAGGAGGAAGAGGAGGAGGAGGAGGGAGAAGAGGCGGAGCTCGAGGGAGAAGCAGCAGAAGCTGAAGGTCCGGTGAAGGATGAGGGAGCTGCGAGCCCAGCAAGCAGCTTAGAACGAAAAGTCAGCGAGGATAGCGAGCGAGTGTCTGAAGAAAAGACAAATGAAGCCTGATAGTTTTTCTAGAAAGAAAATAAATTCTAAATTGGTAATGAAGTTTGTTCTATATCATCCATGCTTTTCATGGAAACACAGTAACCTGTATTCTGTGATTCCTGTTCACTACTGTGTAAAGTAAAAACTAAAAAAATACAAAATACAAAAAAAAAAAAAAAACCCACACAAAAAAAAAATCCGGGTGTGCCTGAACCTCAGACCTAGTAATTTTTCATGCAGTTTTCAAAGTTAGGAACAAGTTTGTGACAAGAAGCAGATTAGAAAACTTAAATGACTCCGAAAGCGAAGATTAACAGGTTAAAGGAAACTGATTAGATAAGCATCTGGCATGGTTTTATTTTATCAGTATTATCACTCTTATGTTGGTTTATTCTTAAGCTGTACAATTGGGAGAAATTTTATAATTTTTTATTGGTAAACATATGCTAAATCCGCTTCAGTATTTTATTATGTTTTATAAAATGTGAGAACTTCTGCACTACAGAATTCCCTTCACAGCAAAGTATAATGTAGTTCCAACCCATGCTGACTACCTTTTATAAATTCAGTCTAGAAGGTAGTAATTTCTAATGTTTAGATGTCATTGTAGAGCATACTAACATTTAAAGTGTATTGTTAGCCTTAAGAAAGCAGCTGATAGAAGAACGGAAGTTTCTTACTCCAGTGTGGCTGAAGTGGAGTTCAGAAGGTTGTTGTGACGTCTGACTGCAGGGACTAACAGTGTTCGTACCGGGAAGGACAACAGCGTCGTCAGAATCAGTGTCCGTGATTGTGTTTGAGAATGTGGTAACAAATATGAAGGATGTGACACGAAGCTTTGTGTCTCCTTTGGCCTTAAGCAAGACCTGTGTGCTGTAAGTGCCATTCGAAGTATTTTCAAGGCTCTAACCCGCCTTCACCCAGCGCGGGGCCTACAATAACTAGCATTTGTTGATTTGTTTGTTGTACCAAAATTCCCAAATAAAACTTAAAACCACTGACTCTGTCAGAGAAGCTGAAACACTGGGACATTTCATCCTTTAATTCCTCAGTATTCATTTTGCGTTAATTGACTCTCAGAATTTCTCTACAGAAACGAAAGGGAAATTTTCTAATCTGCTTTATCCACGTACTTGCATTTCGCACGTGGACATGCCATTGTTATTTGGCTCATAACTGTTTCCAAATGTTAGTTATTATGGACCCAGTTTATTAACATTAGCTGATTTTTACCTGTCAGTATTATTTTATTTCTTTTAGTTTATAGATCTGTGCAACATTTTTGTACTGTATGTCTTCAAACCTGGCAGTATTAATACCCTTCTTACTGACATATGTACTTTTAGTTTTAGAAAACTTTTATATTTATGTGTCTTATTTTTATATTTCTTTATTTATTACACAGTGTAGTGTATAATACTGTAGTTTGTATTAATACAATAATATATTTTAGTATGAAAATTTGGAAAGTTGATAAGATTTAAAGTAGAGATGCAATTGGTTCTCTTGCATTGAGATTTGATTTAACAGTGTTATGTTAACATTTATACTTGCCTTGGACTGTAGAACAGAATTTAAATGGGAATGTATTAGTTTTACAACTACAATCAAGTCATTTTACCTTTACCCAGTTTTTAATATAAAACTCTTAAATTTTGAAATTCACTGTGTGACTAATAGCATGACGCTCTGCAGTTTTATTAAGAGATTAGCCTAACCATAAAACTCTCATTTCCTTAGTAAGCCAAATTAGGATTACCTTATATAAACAGTGTTGGGAACAATGTTTAACATTTTGTGCCAATTTGTTCCTGTATTCATGTATGTAAGTTACAAATCTGATTCTTCATTTTTAAGTTCCTTGTTACACCATGGTCATTTTCTAGTTTTTTACCAGACTCCCCCATCTCACAATAAAATGCATCAACAAGCCTGAATTGCTGTCATTCTTTTAATCATTATCAATATTTTCTTTGGAAAACTCTCTGTGACATGGGAGTTACACTGTCGTCCTGCACGTGATTCATCTTGAGCTGAGTTTGGGTAACAATAAATGTTTTAGCCATTCACCACTGAATTATGAATTTTCTTGTGGCTAAATGTTTCTGGACAGGTCAGAGTTGACAAGACATTGTTCCTTCTTCCTGAACCCCCTAGGACCCCAGTCCTAATCCTATGACTTCTTGTTCCTCAGGTCCCTGCAAGGAAAGCAGGGCTGAGATGCCTTCTAGCTCTCCCACAGCCCCATGCCTTTCTCATAGCTCTTGCGCGGTCAGTTACACTCCTGCCCCTCCAGGAACAACGTCTGTCCTCGTCACTCTCGCGTCCCCACTGCCTAGCAGAGCACTTGGCGCTAGTTGTTACAACAGATATTTGTTGAATAAAAATGTAATTTGCATGTTGATGAAGCTCAGCTATGTTTTCATTACTCTTTCTGCTTCTAATCCCACAATATATATGTTAAATGATTTTAACAGTTTGATAATTTTCTTATTAGGTATTACTAGCCTGTATCACATCTCATATCAGAATACCTTACACTATCTACATTTAAACTCAAGTTTAGCCTTAAATAATATGAGTAGAAAAATAGAAGATCCACATACATTTCATAGCATGGTAGAAAAGAAAGGGGGGCACGAGATTTTTTTAATCTGTGCCAACTCAAAAATAGCCTTGACAAGGGTACTATTAAAGTGTGATGATTATATTGACATGGAAAAGTAAACAGAACAGATCAATGGGAGAATATACTAGGACAATATATGTGAACTTTGTCTATGAACAAAAAAAATTTTTAAAAAGCAGAAGCTCCTCTGCTCTAGTGAGGAAAAATCTATTCTGTTTGACAACAGCAGAATACACTTATTTTTCTAACAACACATGGGACATTCATGAAGGGGAACCTTGTTATGGGCCATAAAACAACTCTCAAGTCTAGCAGGATTGCAAATTATTTTCTCTTGATTAGAAAAGAATTAAACTAGAAATCAGTAACAGAACTGTATCTGGAAAATCCCCCAAATTATTGGAACATTGATAACACATTAAGTAGCCCATGAGTGTTAAAAATTATAAAATATGAACTAAAGGAAAACGCAGCATATCAAAACTTGCAGCATACAGTGAAAGTACATGTGAGAAAATGTATACCATTAAGTGTTTATATTAGAAAAGAATAAAGGACTCAATAATATAAGCTTTCACCTTAAGAAACTAGAAAACCAAATTAAACCCAAATGAAGCAGGAGGGAGGTGAGAAATAAATGGGATAGAAAACAAAATAGAGTAAATCAATTAAATCAGAATTTGGTTTTTTGAAATATTAGTAAAAATGGATCAAAGAAAAAAGAAGTATAAATTACCATTATCAAAAATAAGGAGATACCCTTATAGGTCCTACAAAGTAAAAGAATAATAAGGAAATATTATGAACTTTATGCCAATAAATTTGACAACTTAGATGAAAATCACACATTTCTTGAAAGACACAAACTACTAAATCTCAAAAAGAAATAGCCTAAATAGTACAATATCAAATATATTAAATTTCTAGTTTAAAATCTTCCCATAAAGAAAATTCCCAGCTTCACTGGTGAATTCTATCAAACACTTAAGGAAGATACTGTACCAAGTCTACATAAATTCATCCAGAAAATAGAATAGGAGAAAACACTTCCCACTTCAGTCTGTAAAGCCAGCATTAACCTGGTGTCAAAACCAGACAACATTAAAAGAAACAAAAACTACATACATATCCCTCGTAAACATACATGCAAAAATACTTGGAAATCAATTTGACCCATATATCATGAGGAAAATACATCATGACCAAGTGGGATTTATTCCAGGATTACAAGGCTTTTTGAGTATTCAGAAATCAATTACAGATACTCCTTAACTTATGATGGGGGTTAAATCTCAATTAACCATCATAAGTTGAAAATACCATAAGTTGAAAATGCATTTAATACACCTAACCTACCAAACATGATAGCTTAGCCCAGCCTAACTTAAATGTGCTCAGAACACTTAACATTTGCCTGCAGTTGGGCAGAATCATCTAACACAAAGTGTTGAATACTGCACACAGGTGGGCTTTTTGTAGACATGGTAAGATTCAAAAACAAAACACAATATCCAAAAAAACACTGGCAACACAGTGCAGTGTAGAGTATCAGTTGTTTACCTTGTGATCATGTGGCTTGCTTCTGCTTCCCAGCATTGCAACAGAATATCATACCAAATATCACTAGCCCAGAAAAAGATCCAAATTCAAAGTATGGTTTATATCATCATAAAGTTGAAAATTGGAAAGTCAAACCATCATAAGTCAAGAACTGTCTGTGGTGTAATTTACTGTATTTACAGAGCAAAAAGAAAAAACATAATCATCTCGATAGGCTTAGAAGAAGCATCTGACAAAATTCAACACCAAGTCATAAAGATTCTCAGCAATATTGGAATAGAAGGGAATTTTCTTAACCTGATAAAAGGGCACCTATAAAATTCCTATAGTTAACATCATACTCGCTGTGAAAGATTCAATGCTTTCCTCCTACAATTAAAAACAAGGCAAGAATATCTGCTCTCACACTTTTATTGACCATTGTACTGGATGTCCTACCCAGTGCAACATTAAAAACATAAAAGGCATACAGATTGGGGGAAAAAGGAGTAAAACTGTCCATTTGCAGACTGTGGTTGTCTAGGTAGAAAATGAGGAATTTGCAAAAAAGGAACTAGGAAAGGTGAGTGTGAGATTACAGGATACAAGGTCATAATGTAAAAATCAATATTCTATATAGTGATAAAATAGAAATTTAAAAAATATCAAAAATATGGAATATTTAGGGATATGTAACAAAACGTGGGCAAAACCTGTGCACTGAAAACTACAAAACATTCCTGAAATAAAGATGCAAAGAAAATGGAGAGAGATTCCATGTTCATGGATCAGAAGACTCAATATTATGAAAGTGTCAATTCTCCTCCAAATTTATCTATAGATTTAATGCAATTCCAATCAAAATTTCAACCACATATTTGTAGAAATTGACATGCCAGTTCTACACTTACATGAAAATGCAAAGGAATCAAGTAGGCAAAACAATTTTTAAAAAGAACAAAGTTAGAAAACTTACAATACCTGGTTTCTTTATTTTTACAAAGCTACAGTAATCAAGAAAATTGTATCAGGCATGAGAATAGACATATAGATAAAGAAAATAGAATTGGAGTCAAGAAAAGACCCACCCATACATAGTCAGTTGATGGTGCCAAGGTAATGCAATGGTGAGGTATGCATAGATATGATATCCATGTGCAGGAACATGAACTCAATCCTTACCTCACACCATATATAGAAATTGATTCAAAATTGATTATATATCTAAATATAAGAGCTAAAATATAAAACTTATAGAAGAAAACAAATTCTTTGTCACCTTGGGTTAGGCAAAGATTTCCTAGATAAGACACTAAAGGCATGAATCGTGGAAGAAAAGAATTGATGGAGTTCATCAAAATTTAAAACTTCTCTTCAAAAGATACTGTTAAGAAAAATCATAAGGGAATACACAGACTAGGAGGAAATATTTGCAAAACATATATGTATATACCCAATAGAAATTAAAGCAAATGTCCACACAAAAACCTATCCATGAATGTTCATGCCAGCATTATTTATAATAGCCAAAAATACAAACATCCCAAAGGTCCATCAATTGATGAACGCTTAAAGTATGGTATATCCATGAAGTGGGTACTATCCAACCATTAAAAGGAATGAAATTTGATACATGCTACCACATAGATGGACCTTGAAAACATTACTCTAAGCAAAAGAAACTAGTCACAAAACACTACATATTATTCATTTATATGAGAGTCCTCATATAAATGAACTAGGCAAATCTATAGAAAAAGAAAGCAGATTCGTGGTTGCCTAGCGCTGGGCGTGGGGGAAGAATGGAGAGTGATAGCTAATGGGTATGAGTTTTTGTTTTTGTTTTTGTTTTTTTGGGTGGGGGGTGATGAAAGTGTTCTCAGTTAGATTGTGGTGGTACTTATACAACTCTGTGAATATACTAATTCATGGAATTATACATTTTAAGTGGGTAACAGTAAATGAAATATATCTCAATAAAGCTGTTAAAATATGTGTATATACACATTGCATATATAAAGAATATATAAAGAACTCTTACAGTTCAATAATAACATAACATAATTTTTTAAATTGAGCAAAATTTTAAAGAGACGCTTTACCAAAGAAGACATATAGATGGGAACTAGGCACATAGAAGATGATCAGCACCATTAGTCACTAAGGCAAAGACCAATTAACACCACAATGTGCTATCACAACACAACCAATAGAATGGCTGAGATTTAAAAGACTGTCAGTAACAAACACCAAATGCTGGCCAGGATTTAGAGCTACTGGTACTTTCATACATTACTGGTGAGAATTCAAAATGATACAACCACTTTAGAAAATAGTTTGTCAGTCTCCTGTAAAAAACACATATCCACTCCTTGATATTTACCCAAAATAAACAAAAATATATGTCCACTCGAAGAATTGTACTAAGATGTACATAGCCATTTTAGTCATAATAATCAAACTGGAGATGGCCCAAATGTCTATCAGCCCGTGAATGAATAAACAAATTGTGTCGTACCCATACAATGGAGTGTCATCGAGTGGTAACTCAGCAATAAATAACCACAAATTACCTGGATACATAGCAGTAGGAGGCATGCCAAGTATAACTTGATGGTGTGCTGGCTACACAGGTATAATAATTTGCCAAAAGTAACCAGACTGGTGAGTTTAAAATTGTATGAAAATTATAGCTCAATAAAGCTAATTTGTAAGCACATAGGAAAATATATTAAGAAAATCAAAAAATGAACTCAATCTCTGAAGCCATGAGAAAGCGAAGACAAAAGCTCTTTTACACAAAAATCATCTAATTTCTTTAGTTCTAAAGGAGGTAGATGTGTTATTCTAAAATCGATTCTTGAAAAAATATTTTCAACCTTAAATTGGTTTATAAATAATAATTCTGTACAATAAATTATCTCATTTACTGACTTTGATGTACATTTCACAGTTTACCTTTGAAAAATGTCATTACTGAAAGCTAAGCCACTTCCGAGTGTTAACTTGTTGGGATTTTATTTTGGCTGAGATACACGTTCTAATTACACCTTCCTTTCGATGTCTTTAGGCTAAAGTGAAGTAGAAATAACTCAATGGGCAATATATATAACCAGAACTTTTGTACCCCCATAATAAGCTGACATAAAAAAAAAGAAAAGAAAAAAAATTCAATGTAATATCTAAATTATAAAAATGGTTATACTTTATCAGAATGATAGAGGTATATAATTTGTAATCTGAGGACAGTTTATCCTTTTTAATGTCAACTTCACCTAACCCTCATTTCCTTTATTAGTTGAAAACAGACCAAAAGCGCTGGCTCTGCGTTCTAAGTATGCATTCGGGATTTGCTGCCATTGTTTTTGTTGAGCAACTCAGTAACTCAGTATTTCTGTTATTGGATTAGGTTTGTTTTTCTTTCTGTCTGAGAGTAGAAAGTGGGAAGGGGAAAAGTATCTTCAGTACAGGCATATTCAAGGCAAATTACAAGTTAGATTTTTTTAATCATCTGGATCTTCAGAAAACGCTGTGTTCTTCTGTTGCTGAAATCTAGACCTGTGGCCTCGTGTCACCTCGAATCCAGACAATGGCCAGAGAGCGAGGTCAGTTCTGGAGCTAGCGCACACTTGCCCTACTGGAGGGAAATGATTTTCCAAAAGGAGATGGAAATTCAACGTGTGAAGCGTGTGGACGCAGAGCTGTCGTGGTGGAAGAGAATGAAGCCGGCCAGAACCGAAGCCCTGCGGTCCCCGCAGGCCAGAGCCAGGATCGCGAAGTGTCTTTAGAGCTGCGGTCCCCAGCCCCGGTCCCCAGAGGGGTGCCGGCCTCAGCCCGCAGGCGCCAGGCACAGAGCTCCGCACCACCCCCCACATCATGGAAGAATTGTCTTCCATGAAACTTAGGAAGGGGGCACCGAGCAGCAGGAGGTGGGGACGGAGCGGGGGAAGCTTCATCCCCCGCTCGCGTCCCAGTCCTCGCATCACCGCCCGAGCTCCGCCTCCCCACCACGCCACCCGGTGGAAAAACTGTCTGCCATCAAACTGGTCCCTGGTGCCAAAAAGGCCGGGGACCGCTGTCCTAGAGCAAAGGTTCCTGGAGAGGTTGACAGAGTTCACGCTTCCCGGAGCCTCCCTGGAACTGCCCTGGGCGGGCCAAACCCACGCGCCTCCCGAGGTGTGGACGCCCACGTGGTTGGCCCCGCGTCCCGCTGAGATGTTTGTGCATTGGAAGACAGGAGTTTAGAAATACTGCAAGTTTTAGAAAAACGCTTTCTGCAAGAGTACAACTGACTTTAGATGATGACAGTATACTACTCATATTTAATATTAGAACCTCAAGAAGTTACTGTTTTCCAGCTCCTCAAAATAGTAAATAATGACTAGCAAGTGGTCAAGGTCATCTATATAAAATCATCAGAAATCCTGTCTGTGAATTATGCAGAAATAACTGCATGTGATGAACATGAATTCCAATGAAAACAAATCGCAGAACTTGTGTTGGTATAAACTAAGGTAACTTTTGGCCAGTAATTTTATCTTTCGCTGTCTTAAATGAGGGGAAAATTCTTGCTCCAACTCACTTCTCAGAGATACACTATAAGACATGCAAGATCTATAAAAGTGTGCTGTCCACTTGGCAAAGACGTAGATGAACTCTAAGCCCGTGTGTGTGTGTGTGTGTGTGTGTGTACACACCCACGTCCACACAGACGCATACACACCGGGGTTCTCCACTGACAGGTGAGGACATCTGTCAGCCCCTGGAGAAAAACAGTATCAGGGCTCTGATTCCGCCAGGCAAACGGAAGCTGGACAAAGTGGAACACACGGTCCTCAGGCAGCAAGGCGAACGCTGGGCTGCTGCCGCGTCCACTGGGTGTCGGGAACCGTATTAATAGCGTTGCGGTTACGTGCGCAGCCCCGCGGAACCCGAACCTAGAAATCGCCGACGGGAACACGACGGCATGTAAGGATCGCTCTACTGCGACACGCGTCCCGGAGGGAAGGCCAAGGTCAGAAGAGATTTCCTTCCGCTTTCCTGGGGTGGCCACTGCATTCAGAAGAGACAGGAACGGACTTGCTGGCCAGAGGCGAACAGAGATTCTCAAGTCCGTTGGTTAGTTTTTTTTCTTTTCTTTTCTTTTCTTTATTTGTGTGTGTGTGTGTGTGTGTGTATTCTTTTTTTATTGTGGTAAAATATACATGACATAGAATTTACCATTTTAACTATTTTTAAGTGCACACACTTGGGTGGCACTAAGTACACTCACAGCGTTGTGCAACCAACACCACCATCCACCTCCAGAACTTTCCCATCAGCCCAGACGGAAACTGCACCCGTTAAACAAGAACTCCCCAACCTCGCCTCTCCCCAGACCCTTTAATAACCCCTGATACTTTCTGTCGCTATGAATTTGCCTATCCCGGGTATTTTACATTATGTAATCATATAATATTCATCCTTTTTTGTCCGGATTATGTCACTGAGCATAATGCTTTCGAGGTTCTTCCATGTTGTAGCACGTGTCAGAATTTCCTGCCACTCGGGGCCTAAATAACACCCCAGTGTGCACGTGCTGCACCTCCTGCTTCCCACTGACCTTCTGGTGAACACGGGGTCCTTTCGCTCAGGAAACTCCAAGGGTTTCAGGAACTCGGTGCAAAGATCAAATGCAGTATATTTTTGTGATATTATGAAATATATATTTGGTCTTCGTCCCAGTCTCCCTGCATACATCTCCTAAAATCCTTGAAATCTTCCAAGTGATGCGGGTTCTTGTATGCTAAGGCTGGCAGCGCCCGGGGGGCTCCAGGAGACCTGGCCACCGCGAGAAAGATCTGGGCAGGATCAGACGGTTGGGACTCCCAGCCCCTTCCCCAGTCTCTGGAGGGCGGGGCGGGGCTGAAGGTCAAGTCCATCACCATGGCCAAAGGCTTAACCAATCGCGATCACGCAGTGACGCTTCCGTAACAGCCCAAAGGACGGGGTTCGGATGCGCTGCCAGGCCGCGGACACCGTGGCGGGTCCTGGAGGGGTGCAGCCCGGGGGGCGCAGAAGCTCCACGCCCCCCGCCCCTCAACCCAGTCAGCAACGCTGCGGGGGCTCGTGGGAAACCCCAGACTCGTGGCCCGGAAGGCGCGGGCGGCCTGGGCCCCCAGCTGCGTGTGTGGGCCGTCCTGCGGGACCGCGTCCCTAACCGCGGGGTCTGTGCTACCTCCAGGTACGCGGCGTCAGAACCGAACGGAGTCAGGGGACAACCGGCCGTTGTTGGAAAGACGCCGCAGTCCCATAGCCGCTCCCACCGGAAAGACGCGGAAACTGTCGGGAGGGGTGAAGTGACTTACTCGGCGGGGCAGCCCCTGGGACGGCAGCGCAGGCAGCCCGACTCCGACTCCCCCGCAGCCCCGCGCTCTCCGTGCGCCTTTCTTCTCAGCCGCGGTCACCCGGGACGCTCGCGCCACTTCGCGGCGAAGCGCCGGTGCCCGCTCCCGCACGCGGCCCAGCCGGTTCCGCGCTGCAGCCACGGGAACCACGCATACTCCTGCCACCACGGCATGGCGCGGCCCCCAGCGCCACCGCTCCACGGCGGAGTCCACGGCTGCATTTGCACTGAGGCCGGCGACCCACAGGCTGCGCCCAGAGTGGCCCGAACACGCAGGCAGGCTCGGGACAATTCTGACGCGCTGTGGCTCGAGGACTCTCTACAGCCTTGCAGGGGCTTCCCCGGGCGCACACGTCCACCCGACCCTCCCGCCCGCACCCCGGCTGTCTCAGCGTCCTCAGGGCGGCTCCCGACTGGATCCCTGCACTGTCGTCCTGTCCCAGGGTCCGCTTCCCGAGGGACCCTCCAACGCCTCCCCGGGGCTGAGATCACACGGCCCTGGGCTCGGCCTCCAGAGGAGAGTGCCTCTCCTGTGACATGTGACACGTCCTACCTTGGGCTGCCGTCATGGTCTTATTTCCCTACTGGTCTGGAAGCTTCTCTCAAGGCTCTGAGTCCATTTTCTTCCTTCTCCACATCTAGCAAATGGTCAATAAATATTTGTCGACTAAATGGATGAATAAAGACGCGAGACGGGGACGCCGTGCAGCAGGGAAGCATTTCTCGAAGTGTGCTCTCGGCGATGTCAATGGGTGTTATTTGGAGTTAAAAAAAAAAAAAAAGAATTCCATAGTCAAATAAGTTTCGGAACTGCAGAGTGGAACAAAAAATGGACAGGTGTCTTTTCTGTAAGAGTTCTCAGGGCATTTAATGTGCTACTGTTGTTTTGTGACACTCCAGAAAGCAGAGTATTTATATGATCGCAGGACTGGTGCTCTGCAGAACCCGATTTGGGTTAACGTAATTAGGAAGACCCCATCAAGCTTCCAGACGTGTGGTGCATCTGGGCTGAGCCTCAAAGAATTGCACGGATTCCAGTGGGCCAAGGCTGAAGGAGGAAAAAGAAGGTTTTCAGGCAGCATTTCCTACAGAGGCAGGAAGGCGTGAGGCACGTCCAGGGACGATCACACAGATTATTTGCCTCTAAGATTCCTGTAGGAACCAGAAGTATAGCAAGGCCAGGAAGGAAGGTCATGGGGCAGCTGTATGCAAACTCTGACATTTGCACGTTACCATACACTGTGAAGGGTTCTGCACCAGAAAATGATGGAATAAATGGAGACAAAGGGAATCACTAGTTTTAATTACAAAGCCATATTGCACGTGTAATGGCTTGGCAAGGAGAAACCCATATGCTGCAAAAGCAAATGAAGCAATCTCGAGTTTCATATCCAAGGCAATTTGTTTGTCACACTACTAAATCCATAGTCATAATCAGGATTCTGTTATGCTTAATGTTCTAGTGTGCAATAAGTGTCATGAAAAGAATCTATTAAAACCTCATGAGGATGAACAAATTCTTTTGCACCCATGTCATTGGAACAGAAGCGGTAAATCGCAGTCCTCAACTTCTTGACTCTTGGCTCAGATTTGTAAACTCTGCTCATGTCTTTGGGGCAGCTAAAGTTTGCTTCCTTTAAGCAAGCCTAAATTCTGTTCACTTCGAGAGATATTTAGTGCTTGTGGGTATTATCTTTCGCCCAAAAAGCCAGGATATGTCACAACGCGGAGTCAGGCACCTGCCAGCGCATGCGCACTGCTGACTCGTTAGGTTAAGATGCGGAGGCCACACACGCTGCTGCTGAGTTTGCGCTCTCAGGCAGCCTGATGGTTGCAGATTTGAAAATTTCCTAATCAGCGCCTTTTCACTGAATTTATTTATTTTTTGAGACAGGGTCTCACTCTGTAGCCTGGGCTAGAGTGCAGTGGCCTCATAATAGCTCACTGCAGCCTCAAACTGCTGGGCTCAAGTGGTCCTCCTTTCTGAGCCTCCCAAGTAGCTGGTACTACAGGCACCACCCACACCAAGCTAATTTTTCTATTGTTTGTAAAGTCAGGGTCTCCAACTCCTGAGCTCAAGCAATCCTCCTGCCTTGACCTCCCAGAGTGCTAGGATTACCGGTGTGAGCCACCACACCCCACCTGTCACACAATTTAAATGAAGAGAGAATACTATTTCATAAGTGGAAAGTACATTAATCCTCAGTGCTAAATGATAGGAAAGTTGAACAAAGTTTGCTCTAGATCTAACATGTTCCCTTGGATTAGATGATCTCAAGGAATCATTTTAAATTTAAATTATATTGAATTTTAAACTTCAATATTTTGGGGTTTGATTATCTCAAATCAATGTAAGGACAAGTTCAACTTATTCCAAAGCCAACATTTGTTATGGCACTTGGAGTAAGTTAGAGAGGAGTGTTTCCTGAGGGGTCTGTTCAGACATTAACATATTGACTGCCACACTAGAAAGGAATATTTTTTCCTTAGGGTCATAGTGTTTTATTGCAAAAATAGAATAAAAACTTTGAAAACAAAATGATCCTTTCTAATTTAATGAAAAATTTGTTATTTTTTATTGTTTTCTGTGCATGAGTTATATGCAATTAAATTGTCAATATTAATTGTAACAATAAGAACATCAACAAGTAAGATTTTCAGGAACCAACTGCAGGGTTTTGCCCAGGGGACCACCCCTCACATAACACGTGTGCTACAGCGTGGCAGCATGAGTTGCCTGCGCACCACGCGGCTCCCACGGCAAAGAGACGTGTGAGTTACAAATGCTTCATGAGGCACCGGGCTCGAAACTAATGTGAGTTAAATACAACTCACATGGCAGTTCATGTGCTAAACTATGTCTTTGCAGTTATTCTTCTTGAATGCAAATAAGATTTATAGCTTTCAATTTGACTTTTTGTTTTTCCAATGTTAATGCTTATCTCTTAGTTTCTAACCTAGGACTTATTCTCAACACTTCTCTGTCTAAACATAAAACCAACCCCACTGTGTCAGACTAATAGCAAAGAGAAACTCGTGACTACAGAAATCCATGAATGAATTTATTTATTCTGTCTCTTCACTCACACTGGCTCCCTGACCCCAGGAGATTTGTTTATGCTGTTCCCTCTATATAAAATGCTGTTCCTTCTCCTCCTCACCAGATTAACTACTGTCACTTACTCAGAGGAACCTTCCTTTAACTGAGTCGATGCTTCTTTTATCATCTCTCATAGCTTTTCCCTACTCCTTTTCAGAACTCATGACAGCTGTAATTTTTGTGTTTGCGTGATTATTTAACAGTAGCCTGATTTCCCCTGGACTCCCTGAGATAAGGGATCTGTCTTTACTATCATGTAGTAAATGAAATTACCCTTTAATATGACTCCCAAGAAGTTGTCTGGTTTGGAAATTCCCAACGAAAACTGAAAAGAGAACAAGGACTACTAAATAGTGGAAAAGTTTTGCAGATTTTTAAAGAACATTGGATCTGCTTTGGCCAGTATAAATACATTCTAAAATGAATCTGCCTAATCAGGTAGACAAAACTCTGGCAAAACTGCACAAGAAAAAAAAGTGATACAAATCAAATAAACACTGAATTAAGGATGGAGAATCTACGACACAAGGGAGATAGAGCAATGATAAAAATATTCAGAGCTTAGCTTTAACTAATGTAGAAAATCTAGACAAAATAAATAAATTCCTGGAAAAATACAAAATGCCAAAAAATGCCACAGGAAGAAAGAGAAATACGTGATAGACGAATAATTATTAAGGCAATTGAATTAAAGTTTGCAAAAAGTACCCAGACCCAAAGGCTATTACGAATGCATTCTACCCAGCTTTCAAGAAAGATGTCAGAGAAATCGAACTCACCAACTCATGGCACCAAAAATGGCAGGGTGGCAGTCTGCCCTCAGTTCTTGGTGTGCTCTTGGCCAAAAAATGACCAGACACACCAAAATGTCAAGTCCAGACTATTACCCAGTCCTCTGGCTCCTTGCTTGCAAAAATCACCAGCAAGGCCAATGGGACAGAGTAACCCCAGGCAGGAAGCAGTTTCACATGAGCAGCTCATTATTTAGAACAAAACCGGTCTGTCTCCGCTAGTGGAGAGAGAGGGAGACCAACCCACTCTCTGACTGACCGACCCACCCTCTAACACTCTGAATTCTCGGACTGTTTCCTTGTATTAGCCCAGTCCAGGGGTGGGTTCTCAGGAGGTGTGGGCCGTTAGCAAATGAGCAACAGGTGCTCATTTGCATGCAGGAGCTCCCTCTAAGAAAGCCCACCTGGGGGGTGGGGGTGAACCACGATGCAGATTAAGCTAAGGGTGTAATAATTACCCCTAGGCTACTCTAGGTCACTTTCTAAACCCTACCCTGCCTGGGCTGGGAGTTCCCAGACTGATAAGGAGAGCCCTCCTTGCCCACGTGGAGCAACTGCTCAGGATAGGATTGAGGGTGGGCCAGCACCAAAATGGAGCACCAGCCCTTACCCTTCTTCCCAGGCGGGGCAACTGCTCGAGACCGCACCAAAGCAGGGAGCCCTTGTCCCAACAAGAGCCAGAGATCCTAACTATCTACCTAACAAAACAAATTCCCTGTTACATGCTTGATTCCGAAATTGGATAAGAAGAGTACAAGAAAAGTAACAGTTCTTTCTACCCACGAATGCTAAACAAAATATTAGCTCACTGAGGACACTGGTTATGGGTAATGATGCTGCACCAGCAAGAAGGGTTATTATTGGACATTTACGCATGATTTAGCATCAGAAAAGCAGTGATGTTAAGTAAAGGACCACAGGGAAAAACTCATATGATTACGATAATATCTGCAGAAAAGTACTAGACAACATTCTACACCCACTGATAATTTCTATTTTCAAAAAATCTCAGAGCTAGGAATATAAGAGTACTTTTGCATAGTGATGAAAACTAAATACCAAAAAATCAACATACTTAACAAAAACATTGCACCTAATAGGAAAACCTAAATATTCCCTTAAAGATTGGAAATGACTACCATTACCACTGCTACTTAATATAAATCCGGAAGTCCTGACAATCGCTATGAGATAAGAAAAGGAATAAGAGCTAAAAGAATTTGAAGAGAAGAGCTGAGCCTTTCCTTCTTTTTAGATTTGATAATCTGCGTGGAAAACCCGACAGGGCACTTTCTGTTTCCAGCTGCGCCTGTGAGGAGCTCAGGAGTCATCACTCCATCCTGACAAGTAAAAAGCTGAACACACTGAACAATCCATAACTCTTGTAGGTCTGTAAGACAAGTGAAGTCACAGGGCAAACCACTGTCCCCTGCACTGAGGAGATGCGTAGGCAGACACAGAGACTCACAACAGACCGGACCAGCAATCTCCATGGAAACCAGTGCCGGGGAGGACCACCTGGCCGTGATTCGTGAATGAATGGCTGGAGACTGAGAACCGAAACCTCCAGGGGGCCCCAGTCACAGGGGGCCCCACACTTCTGCCAGTTTTACTTTCAGGAGTTCGACCAGGTTCTTACAGTAAATATTAGAAAAAAATCCCCTTGTGCTTCTAGCAGGAGGAGGGGAGAAGAAACCATTTTGAAATATGCCAGAGCTTTCCATTCTTTACAAGGTCCGCCCTCAGGAGAAAGTGCTTAGCCAGAGCCTGACCTGTTGGAATTTTATCAGAGCCTCAGTGACCTAGGGGAGGGGGATTATGCAATGCCAGCCCACTCTAGCCATCCTCAGGGGAAGAGGAAAGAACTGAGCAACACCTATGGAGTTCACAGTCCAGCAGCACAGCTCCCTGACAGACTGAGCTGTAATCGTAGGACTGCAGGACACTTCTCCTGCCCTGGACCAGCACCCTACGAGGCCTAGTTACAGCTCGCTCTTTTATCGATTACACCCTATTGAGAAAAAACTACAAGGCATAATTAAAGGCGAAAACATACTTCAAAGACCTAGAGCAAGCATCAGAGCCAGACATGGCAGAGATGTTGGAATTATCAGATCAGGAATTTAAAACAACTATGATTAGTTTGCAAAAATATATGATCAATGTAAGAAGAGGGATGGAAATCCTGAGGAAGGACCACAGAGAAATGCTAGAGATCAAAAACACTGCAACAGATACGAAGAATACCTTTGATGAGTTTATGTGTAGGCTGGACATGACTAAGGGAAAAAATCTCTGAGCTTGATGACCTATCAGTAGAAATCCTCAAACACTGAGGAAAAATAGAACAGAATATCCAAGAACTATGGGACAACTACAAAAGGTGTAATAGGTACATAATGGAAATAGCAGAAGGAAAAAGACAAAAAGGAACAGAAGAAACATTTGAAACAAAAATGACAGAGAATTTCCTCAAATTAATGTCAAACAGCAAACCACAGACTCAGAAAGCTCAGAGAACACCAAGAAGTAATGATAAATGCAAAGACCTACACCTAGGCGTAGTATTTTCAAACTACAGAAAATCAAAGATAAAGAAAAAACCCTGATAGAAGCCAGAGAGAGAGAAAAAAAACACCTTCCATATAGAGGAGCAAAAATAAGCATTATATCCAACTTTTCCTTAGAAACCATGAAAGTAAAAAGTGAGTAGAGTGAAATATTTAAAGTGTTGAGAGTGAGGGGAAAAAACCCCACAAACCTAGAATTCTGTGCCCTGTAAAATTATCCTTCATAGTTGAAGGAGAAATACAGACTTTCTCAGGGAAACACAAATGGAAAGAATTGTGTCCAGTAGACCTGCCTTGCAAGAAATGTTAAAAGAAGCTCTTTAGAGAGAAGGCAAATAACGTAGGTCAGAAATTGGATCTACAGAAAGAAATAAAGAGTATTGAAGGAAGAATAAGTGAAGATAAACTAAAATTTTTATTTTTTATTCTTAATTGATCTAACAGATGATAGATTGTCCAAAATAATAATAGCAACAGAGCAAGATGGTGGACTGGGAGGTCCCAGGCTGTACTGTCCCCCATAGCAAGTTCCACTAGCAGCTACCCACAGCCAAGAGCACCTTGGTGAAAACACTAAAACTTGGGAATAAGCCAGAGACACCTGCATGGCCCACAGAACTAAATAAAAACTGCATTAGAAACATAACAGAAAAAGTCTAATTTTGACCATATCATACCCGCAGCTCGCACACTGGGGAAGGAGAGCAGAGCTGGACATCCAGCTTCTGCCGCATTCCGAGGTGCTTCCCGGGAAGCCCACTCTCGTCTCACCTCACAGGGAATGCAGAGAGAAACGGCATGGCTAGACCAGCTGGCATCAGGTGGAAACAAGCAAGGAGGAAGAGCCCACGACAGTCAGCACGCAGATCTTGGCGGTGGCTTCGTGCACCTGCCAGAGCTGGGGTCCAGTCAGAGGTACAAGCTAACAGCATGGCCTCACACCCAGGAGGTTAAGCAGTGCTTAGTGGTCTCAAAGCCCACCCCAAGATCCTGCTCATGCAGGGAGATGACCCCACAGTTTATTCTGGCAAAGTGCAAGGGATAGTTCTGCCACATCTGGGGGTTTAAACAACACTCAGCATGGCCTCAAGCCCATCCCAAGACTCCACCCAGAGAGGGAGATGACCACCACAGCACATTTCAGCAAAGTGCCAGGGCTAGTTCTGCCACACTCATAAGTTTAAAAAACACTCAGCTCAGTTTCAAAGCCCACCTCAAGTGGGCTTCCCCCGTAGGCAGGAAGGCAAACCTCAGCTGTGCATCTCTACTGAGCATAACAGCTGGACCTGCTCATCCTGAGCGGCAGCTTCACCTAAGCTCAGGGTCCTTTCTGCAACCCCGCTTAACTGCAGAATCCAAATAGCCGTACGACCTGGCCAGGGAATACTGAGGCCTGGCCTCAGCAGAGGATATTGCAGTGTCCAACCAACAGCTCTGCCTGATTGCAGACCTCAGCCAGTGATCTTCACAGACAGCAGAGCTCAGCCAACTTCCCCACCTGAACTCAGAGCAAAGGCATTGGCCCAGTGGTTCAAAAGTAAGCTCTGTCTGCCCGGGATCTTCACTAGCTGGCCCATCATGAATCACAGGCCAGACTAAATAGTGAAGGTTTATTCCTACCAAAGAACACATGTGAAAGCCAGAAGAGGTGACTGTCTCTTCAAATGAACAGATACCAGTGCAAGCACACAAAGATTACAAAGACTCAGGAAATCATGACACCTGCCAAAGAAACTTAAAAAGCTCCAAAAATGGACTCTCAAGATATCTATGAAATGACAAAGAATTCCAAATACTCATCTTAAAGAAGTTCAGTGAACTACAAGAATATACAGATTAAAAATTAAATAAAATTTGGAAAACAGTATACAATCAAAATGAGATTGACCAAAAAAAAAAAAAAAAGGAAAAAAGAAAAAAATAGAAAGCCTAGACATGAAGAATACTATTACTAAACTGAAAAATGCAATGGACAGCTTCAACAGCAGGCTTGATCAAGCAGTAGAAAGAATCAGTGAGCTTTAAGATGGAACTTTTGAAATTATCCAATCAGAGGAACAATAATAAAAAAGGATGAAGAAAACCTACAGGAACTATGAGACACCATCAAGAGCCCTAACCTACACATAAAAGGAATTCCAGAGGAATAATGAAAAGAAAAAAGTCCAGAAAGCATATTTAAATAATAATGGCTAAACACTTCCGTAATCTGTGGAAAGATGCCAACATCCAAGTGTAGGAAGCACAGAGGTCTCAAATCAAGTTCAACCAAAGAGAAGTTCATCAACACACATAATAAGCAAACTATTAAAAATCAAAGACAAAGAAAAAATTCTGAGAGCAGCAAGAGATCAGTGGATTTTTCAGCAGGAAGCAAGCAGGCTAGGAGGCAGTGGCATGATATAGTCAAAGTACTGAAGGAAAAAACCCTGCTAACCATGCGTACATTACACAGCAAATCTGTCTTTCATAAATGAGGGAGAAATAAAAACTTTCCCAGATAAATAAGAGCCAAAAGAGTTCACCAACACTAGGCCTACCTTACAGGAACTGCTAAAGGGGGTTCTTTAAGCTGAAACAAAAGGCCACTAACTAATAACAAAACTTACAAATGCACAAAACTCAATGGTATATGTAATGCAGAGCCATATTCAGAATATTATGGAACTGTAATGGTGGTATGTAGAGCAACTTTATTCATAGAATGAGAGTTAAAAGACAAAGCTATTAATAGCAACAACTATAGCTAAAATAAATTACAAAATGATATAAATTCTGACATCAAAAACATAAAATGTTGGGGGAAGAGTAAAGGTATAGAATTGTTGAATTCAATCAAAGTTAACTCATTATGAGCTTGTAATAGACTGTTATAAGTATAAGATGTTTTATGGAAGTCTAATGGTAACCACACAAAAAAATCTATAGTAGATGCACAAAACAAAAATAGAAAGGATTCAAAGCATATCACTACAGAAAAGCATCAAAATACAAAGGAAGACAGCAAGAGAGAAAGAAAAAAACAAAGTATCTACAAAACAAATAGCTAACAATTAACAAAATGGCAGTAGTAAGTCCTTACCTATAAATAATTACTTTAAATGTAAATGGACTAAATTCTCTAATAAAAAGACATAGAGGATTAACTGCATGAATAAAATTTAAAAGAACCAATGATATGCTGCCTACAAGAGACTCACTTCTCTTTTAAGGCACACATAGTGAAGGCAGGCATAAAGATATTCCATGCAAAGGGAAACCAAAAGACAGCAGAGGTAGCTACGTATCAGGCAAAGTAGACTTTAAGTTAAAAATTGTAAAAAAAAAAAAAAAAAAAAAAAAAAAAGACAAGAAAAACATTATATAATAATAAAGGGGTCAATTCATCTAGTGGATATAACAATTATAAATATATATGCACCCATCAGAGCACCTAAATATATAAAGCAAATATTAATAGATCTACAGGAAGAGATAGACAGAAATACAATAATAGTAGAGCCCTCAATTCCCCACTTGCAATAATGGGCAGATCATCAGGACAGAAAGTTAATGAGGAAACATGTGACCTGAACAACATTTTAGACTAAATGCACCTAAAAGACACATACAGGACATTCCATTCAACAGCAGCAGAATACATGTTTTTCTCAGGAGCACAGAGAACATTTTTTAGGATAGGTCATATGTTAGATCACAAGAAAAGTCATAGCAAGTTTAAAACTGAAATCCTATCAAGTACCTTTTCTGACCACAACAGTGTGAAACTAAAAATCAATAACAGGAGAAATTTCAGAAAGTTTCCAAATACATGTAAATTAAAAAATATGCTTCCGAACAACCAATGGGCCAATGAGGAAATTAAAATGGAAATTTAAAAATATCTGAAGACAAACAAAAATAGAAACACCACAACACAAAACTTGTGGGATGTAGCAAAAGCAGTTATAAGAGTGAAGTTCATAGGAATAAAACCTACATCAAAGAAGAAGAAAGATTTAAAATAAACAACCTAACATTTTGCCTCAAGAAAATAAAAAAGGAAGAATAAAATAAGCCCAAAGTTAGCAGAAGGAAATAAATAATAAAGATCAAAATAGAAATAAAATAGAGACTAAAAAAACAATACAAAAGATCAAGAAAACTAAGAGTTGGTTTTTTGAAAAGATAAAATCTACGATCTTTAGCTAGACTGTATTAGGAAAAAAGAGAAAAGACTCAAATAAATAAAATCAGAAATGAAAGAGGAGACATTATAACTAACACTACAGAAATGCAAAGGATAAGAAGAGATTGTTATGAACAATTATATGCCAACAAACTGAATAACCTAGAAGAACTGGATAAATTCCTAGATACATACGAGTTACCAGGACTAAATCAGGAAGAAATAGGAAGTCTTAACATGTCGTAATGCATATGGAGTGAATCAGCAATAAAAAGGCTCTCCTTCTGCCAAAGGAGAGCCTAGGAACCTGATGGCTTTACTTCTAAATTTCTCTCTTTTTATTTTTATTTTTTTTGAGACAGAGTCTCGCTCTGTTGCCTGGGCTAGAGTGAATGCCGTGGCGTCAGCCTAGCTCACAGCAACCTCAAACTCCTGGGCTTAAGCGATCCTCCTGCCTCAGCCTCCCGAGTAGCTGGGACTACAGGCATGTGCCACCATGCCCGGCTAATTTTTTCTATATATATTTTTAGTTGGCCAGATAATTTCTTTCTCTTTTTAGTAGAGACGGGGTCTCGCTCTTGCTCAGGCTGGTCTCGAACTCCTGACCTCGAGCGATCCACCCACCTCGGCCTCCCAGAGTGCTAGGATTACAGGCGTGAGCCACCGTGCCCGGCCCGGCTTTACTTCTAAATTTCTACCAAACATTTAAAGAAGAACTAATAGCAATTCTTCACAAACTCTTCCAAAAATTAAAGAGAAGGGAATACTTGTTAACTCTTTTTATGAGACTAGAATTCCCAATGATACCAAAGACAGGGACATAACAAGAAAATTACAGAGTAATAACCTTAATGAACATAGATGGAAAAATCACTAACAACATAGTAGCAAACCAAATTCAAAAGCATATTAAAAGGATCATTCACCATGATCAAGTCAGATTTATCCTTAGAATGCATGAATGGTCCAGCATTCACAAATCAATAAATGTGATAAATCACATTATCAGAATGAAAGACAAAAACCCTATGACCATCTCACTGGATACAAAAAAAGCATTTGACAAAATCTAACATTCTTTCATAATAAAAGCTCTCACATGGCTCACGCCTGTAATCCTAGCACTCTGGGAGGCCAAGGCGGGCGGATTGTTTGAGCTCAGGAGTTCAAGACCAGCCTGAGCAAGAGCGAGACCCCATCTCCACTAAAAATAGACAGAAATTATATGGACAGGTAAAAATATATATAGAAAAATTAGCCGGGCATGGTGACACATGCCTGTAGTCCCAGCTACTCGGGAGGCTGAGGCAGTAGGATCGCTTGAGCCCAGGAGTTTGAGGTTGCTGTGAGTGAGGCTGACGCCATGGCACTCTAGCCCGGGCAGCAAAGTGAGACTCTGTCTCAAAAAATAAAAAATAAAAAAAAATTAAAAAATAAAAGCTCTCACCAAATCAGGCATAGTGGGAATGTACCGCAACACAATAAAGGTTATATATGAGAAGCCCACAGCTAACATTATACTCAACAGTGAAAAACTGAGAGCCTTCCCTCTAAGATCTGGAACGAGACAAGGATGCCCACTCTTATCACTTGTATTCAACATAGAATTGGAAGTTCTTGCCAGAGCAATTAGGCAAGAGAAAGAAATAAAAGGCATCTGAATAGGAAAAGAAGTGAAATTGTCACTGTTTGCTGATGACATAACCTTATATATAAAAACCCTAAAGATTCCACCAAAAAACTGTTAGAACTGGTAAACAAATACAGTAAAGTTTTGAGGATACGAAATCAACACTCAAAAATCAGTAGCATTTCTACATACAAACAACAAATTTTCTGAAAAAGAAATCAAGAGGGTAATCTCATTTATAATAGCTAAAAAAATACTTAAAAATAAATTTAACCAAAGAGATGAAAGACCTGTATGCTGAAAACTATAAAATGTTAATAAAAGAAATTGAAGAAGACACAAATAGATGGAAAGATGTCCTGTGTCCATGGATTGGAAGAATTAATATTGTTAAAATGTCCATACTATACTACGCAAAAAGATCTACAGATTCAATGCAATCCCTAAAATTCCAATTTCATTTTTCATATAAATAGAAAAAATGATCCTAGGATTCACAAGGAACCACAGAAAATGGTTCTGTAAAAAATGAAAAAATAAAATTACCATATGATCCACCAATCCCACTTTGGGATATTTACCCGAAAGATTTGAAATCAGTATGTCAGACGTCTGCTCCCCCTTGCTCTGGGCGGCACTATTCCCAATAGCCAAGTTACGGAATCAACGTATGCCCATCAGTGGATGAATGGCTAGAGAAAATGTGGTGTATATACACAACGGAATATGATTCAGGCTTCAGAAAGAAAGAAATTCTGTCATTTACAACACTATGGATTGAATTAGGAATCATTATGCTCTGAATGTCAATGTTCTAAATGTGCCAGTTAGAAGACAGAGATTGTCTGAGTGGATCAAAAAATAAGACCCAACACAAGTTGTCTACAAGAAACACACTTTAAATATAAAGACACATATAAATTAATAGTAAATGGATAGAGAAAGATATACCATGCCAACACTAATCAAAACAAAATGGGGGTAGCTATCATAATTTCAGACAGGGCAGACTTCAAAGCAAGGACAGTTATCAGGGATACAGAAGGTGTTACACAAGGGTACAGGGTCAGTTCTCCAGGAAGAGATAACAATTCACAAGGTGTATGTACCTCACAACCAAGAGTCAGAATATGTGAAGCAAAAACTGATATGACTACAAGGTGAAATAGATGAATCTACTATTATTGTTGAGACTTCAACACCCCTGTATCAGCAATGCATACATCTAGTAGGCAGGAAATCAGTAAGGACATAGTCGAACTCAACAATATAATCAATCAATTGGACATAATCAACATCTTTACTTCACCCAACAAAAGCAGAATACATTCTTCTAAAGAGCATATGGAGCATTTACCAAGATAGATCACATCTTGGGCCATAAAAGACACCTTAACAATATAAAAAAATAGAAATCATACAATTTCTTCTCTCAGACCATAATGGAATTAAACTAGAAATCAATAACAGAATCATAATTGGGAAATTCAAAAATACATTGATATTAGACAACACATTTCTAAATAACACAGAGATTGAAGAAGAAATCTAAAGAGAAATTTAAAAATATTTTGAACTAAATGAAAATGAAAACAGAATTTATCAAAATTTGTGAGATGCAGTGAAAGTAGTGCTTAGAGGGAAATTTGTAGTGTTGAATGCATGTATTAGACAAGTAGAAAGATTAAAATCAATCACCTAATTTTCCCCCTTAGGAAATTCAAAGAAGAGCAAATTAAATCCAATATAAGAAGAAGTAAAAAATAATAAAAATTACAGTAGAAATCATCAAAATTGAAAACAGAAAATTGATAGAGAAAATCAATGAAACCAAAAGCTGGTTCTTTGAAAATTTCAATAAAATTGATAATCCTCTAGCCAGGCAAAAAAAAAAAAAAAAAAGGAGAGAGGACAGAAAGTACTAAAATCAGAAATGAAAGAGGGGATATCACTACAGCTCCCATGCACATTAAGGGAATAACAGGAATATTATGAACAACTCTATGTCCACAAACTTAATAACCAAGATGAAACTGACCAAAAGACACAGTCTGCCAAAACACTTGAAGTAATAGACATTCTGAGTAGGCCTATGTTTATTAAAGTAATTGAATCAATAATTAATAACATTCCAAAACAGAAAGCACCAGGCCCAGATGGGTTCACTGGTGAATTCTATCAAACATTTAAGGAAGAAAGTATGCCAATTCTCTACTCTCTTTCAGAAGATAGTAACAGAAGGAATATTTCTTAATTCATCCTATGAGCCCAGCATTATTTTAAAATCAAAACCAAAAAGAAAAGAAAGCTACAGACCAATATCCCTTATGAACACAGATACAAAAATCCTCAACAAAATATTAGCAAATTGAATCCAACAACATATTTAAAAAGTTATACATCATGATCAAGAGAGATTTATCCCAGGTATGCAAAGCTGATTCAACCTTCAAAAATCAATTAATGTAATCCACCACATCGACAGGCTAAAGAAGAAAAATCACATGATCATATCATTAGATGCAGAAAAAGCATTTGAAAAAATCCAGCACCTATTCATAATAAAAACTATTAGTAACTAGGAATCAAGGGAAACTTCCTCAACTTGATAAAGTATATCTACCCAAAAAACCCTACAGCTAACATCATACCTATTGGTGAAACTAGACACTTTCCTATGAAGATCAGGGACAAGGCGAGAATGTCTGGATGTCCTCCCTCACCACTGTTTTTCAGCAATGTACTGGAAATCCTAGCTCATGCAGTAACACAAGAAAAAGAAATAAAAGGAAATAATTGGAAAAGAAGAAATAAAACTGTCTTTGTTTACAGATGACATGATTGTCTATGTAGAAAATCTGAAAGAACTGACAAAAAACAAAAATCCTCTCGGAACTCACAAGCAATACAACAAGGTTGCAGGTTACGAGGTTAATAGACAAAAGTCAAAAGATTTTATGTACCAACAATGAACAAGTGGAATTGCTGGAACAACTGGACATTCACATGCAGAAAAAAAAAAAAAAAGAATCTAGACACAGACCTTACGCCCTTCACAAATATTAACTCAAAATGGATCACAGACCTAAATGTAAAATGCAACACTATAAAACTTGAAGAAGATAACATAGGAGAAAATCTAGATGACTTTGGGTTTGTCAGTGGCTTTTGAGATATAACACAATCCATAAAAGAAATAATGGATAAGCTGGACTTCATTAAAATTAAAAATTTCTTCACTGCAAAAGACACTGTCAAAAGAATGAAAAGACAAGCCACAGACTAGGAGAAAATATTTGCTAAAGACATATTTACTAAAGGACTGTTATCCAAAATATGTAAAGCACACTAAAATTGAACAATAAGAAAGCAGTTTGATTGAAAAATGAGCCAAAGATCTTAACAGACTCCTCGCCAAAGGAGATATGCAGACGAGAATATAGGAAGACAGACACTCCACATCATATTTCATACGTCATCAGGGAAATGCTAATTAAAACAACAAGCAGATGCCACTACACACCCATTAGAGTGACCAAAATCCAGAACACTGACAACACCAAATACTAGGAAGAATATGGAGCAACAGGAATTCTTTACTCATTCTTGGTGGAAATGCAAAATGGTACAGCCACTTTGAAAGTTTCTTACAAAACTAGACATACTCTGACCACGTGGTCCAGCAATTGCACTCCCTACTAGTCCCACAAAGGAGCTGAGATCTTATGTCCACACAAAAATCTGTACAAAACATAGCAGCTTCATTCATAATTGCCAAAGCTTGGAAGCAACCAAGATGTTTTTCAGTCCATGAGTGGATAAATAAACTATGGTTTATCCAAACAATGTAATATTATTCAGTGCTAAAAATTAATAAGCAATCAAGACATGGAAAGACATGAAGGAAACTTAAATGCAAATTAGTAAGTGAAGGAAGCCCATCTGAAAGGGCTACATACTGTAGCATTCTATCCGACGTTCTGGAAAAGGCAAAACCATGGAGACAGTAAAAGGATCCGTGGTTGCCCGTTGTTGCCAGGGTTGGCAGGGAGGGAGGGGAGAATAGCAGAGCACAGAGGATTTTTAGGGCAGTGAAACTACTGTGTGATACTATCATGGTTGACACACGTCACATGTCACTACACATTTGTCCAAGCCCATGGAACGTACAACACCGCGAGTGAACCCAAATGTAAAGTATGACCTTTGAGTGATAATATGTCGATGGAGGCTTATCAGTTACAGCGAATGTCCCACTCTGGCGGCAGATGCCGGCAGCAAAAGAGGCTCTGTCTATGCAGCGGCCGACGGCATGTGGGACATGTCAGCACAGATCTCTCTATTTTGCTGTAAACCTAAAACTGCTGTAACAATAGTCTTCAAGAAAAAAAACAGGATCATCAGGCAAATTATTATAACTAATAAGAGATTCATCAATATTGAAAAAAATATCAACTCACAAAAATTAATAGTATTGTTCTTCACCTATGATAGGCAACATTGACATATGATAGAAGATAAGATACCATTCACAATAGTTACAAAAACTATAATGTACCTAGGAATTCATCTAATAATGTAGAACAAAATTAAATATTCTTAATTGATACAAAAGAAAATCTGAATAAATGGTGATATATACTATGTTCATAGATGGATAACTTAACATCCTAAAGTCAATTATTCTCTAATTCATCTTTAAGTTGAGAGCAATTGCCTAACAAAGTTCCAGCTGGATTATCTGAGGAGTTGAAGAGCAAAGGGGGGAAATGTATTCTACTGGATATTGACACAACTCAAAACTGCAGTAATAAAAATTTGGTGCTGGTATAAGAACATGCCAATAGAAAAGGGAGCAGAAAGCAGAGTTTGGAAGCAGAGATAGTCCCTCCTTGTTACTCGTAGATTCTGTATTTGTGAACCCACCTACTTGCCAAAATGTATTTGCAACACCAAAATCAACTCTCACAGGTATGAGTGGTCAGCCCCAGGCATGCACAGAGTAGTGAACACTTTGAGTGGTCCTACATGCGCGGTCCCAGCTCTCAAACCGTAAAACAAGGGTCATTTTCACGGTCTATTCAGTGCCATGTGTTTCATGTGTCTGTGCATTTTGCTGGTGATTTTGCTGTCTAGAATGCTCCCCAAGTGTAGTGCTGAAGTGTCTGCCTAGTGTTCCTGAGTAAGAAGACTGTGGTGCACCTTACAGAAAAAATATAGCGTTAGATAAGCTTAGTTCAGGACTGAGTTGCAGTGCTGTTGGCCGTGAGTTCGATGGTAATGAAGCCATACACAGTAAGTACATCCAGGAAAAGCGAGGGGAAGCCCTCCAGCCTTCACGGGAGGCTGCACCAGAAAACGCCACAGCAACGTCTAGAGCGCACAGGGGGCGTGGAAAAGGGGGAGAAGCAGCCAGATTTGTGAACTCACGAGATGACGACCGACAGGAAATTCATGTGGACAGCATTGTTGTGAAACTGAAAGCCAAAGAAATTTATGCTCACGTTACCAAGGGTCAGGAAAATGTCAAACCCTTCTCTGCAGGTGCTGGCTGCCTCAAAGCTGGAAGAGGCAACACTGTGAAAATGTCAAACTCGCAGGCAAGGCAGGCTCTGCAGATCACGAGGCTGCAGAGCAATGTTTAAAGTACCTGTTGAGTGTTAGACAGGAAAGGGGTTACGTGGAAGAGCTTTTCAACACTGATGAGATGGGTTGTTTGGAAAGGATGTTGGCAAACAAACCTATGTACCACGGACTTTGTCCAAAGCCCCTGGCTTCACATAATTCAAAGACCATAAAATTAATTATTTGTAAGAAATGTGTACAGGCACACCTCATTTTATTGCACTTCACTTTATTGTGCTTTGCAGATACTGCATTTTTTACAAATTGAAGGTTTGTGGCAACTCTATGTACAGCAAGTCTATTGGCACCATTTTTCCAACAATATGTGCCCACTTTACATCTGTGTGTCACATTTGGGTAATTCTCACAATATTTCAAACTTTGTTATTGTTGTTACATCTGTCATGGTAACCTGGGATCTGGGATCTTCGATGTTCCTGCTGTCTTGGTTTGGGGAAACCACAAACTGCACCCAAGTAAGGAGGTGAACTTCATCTGTGACTGCTGTGTGCTCTCACCGCTCCGCTGACCAGCTGTCCCCCACCTCTCTGCTCTCCCCCAGGCCTCCCTATTCTCTGAGACACAATATTGAAACCTCACAATGGCCTCTAAGTGTTCAAATGAAAGGAAGAGTCACATGTCTCACTTTAAATCAAAAGCTAGAAACAAGTAAGCTTAGTAAGGAAGGCATGTTGGAAGTCAAAGGAGGTCAAAAGCTAGGCCTCGTGCACCAAATAGTTGGCCAAGTTGTGAGAGGAAAGGCAAAGTTCTTGAAAGAAATTGAAAGCACGACTCCAGTGAACACATGAATGGTAAGAAAGCAAAACAGCCTTGTTGCTGACATGGAGGAAGTTTGAGTGGTCCGGGAGGAAACGCAAAGCAGTGACGACACTGCCTCACGCCAAAGCCTGATCCGGAACAAGGCCCTAACTCTGCTCGAGTCTGTGAAGGACGATAGCAGCGAGGCGGCTGCAGAAGAAGGATTGGAAGCCAGCAGAGGCTGGTTACGAGGCTGAAGAAAGAGGCTGTGTCCGTAACATAAAAGTGCAAGGTGTAGTAGCAAGTGCTGGTGTAGAAGCTGCAGCAAAGTACCCAAAAGACCTAGCTAAGATGACGGTGACTACACTGAACCAAAGATTTTCAGTGGAGATGAAAGCAGCCTTCTATTGTAAGATGCCGTCTAGGACTTTCATAGCTAGAGAGGACAAGTCAATGCCTAGTTTCAAAGCTTCAAAGGACAGGCTGATTTTCTTGTTAGGGGCTAAGGCAGCTGGTGACTTTCAGTTGAAGCCAATGCTCATTCATCATTCTGAAAACACCAAGGCCTTTAAAAATTATGCTAAATCTACTTGACCTGTGCTTTATAAATGGAACAACAAAGCCTGGATGACAGCACATCTGTTTCCAGCATGATTTACTGAATACTTTAAGCCCACTGTTGAGATCTACTGCTCAGAAAAAAAAAGAATTTTTTTCAAGATGTTACTGCTCATTGAAATGCAGGTGGTCAGCCAAGCGCTCTGCTGGACACGTGCAGCAGATGAATGTTGTTTTCTTGCTGCTAACACAACATCCATTCTGCACTCCATGGATCAAAGAGTCATTTTGGCTTTCGAGTCTTACTATTTAAGAAACACATTTTGTAAGGCTGTAGCTGCCATAGACCGTGAGTCCTCTGATGCATCGGGGCAAAGTACATTGAAAACCTTCTGGAAAGGATTCACTGTTCAAAATGCCATTAAGAACATTCATGATCCATAGGAGGAGGTCAATATATCAACATTAACAGTTTGGAAGAAATTGATTCCAGCCCTCATTGATGACTTCGAGGGGTTCACGACGTCAGTGTAGGAAGCAGCTGCAGATGTAGCAGAAGTAGCAAGAGAACTTCCGCTCTTCAGATGTGGAGTCAACAACGGGACTGTTCATCTCATGGTAAAACTTGAACAGGTGAGTTGTGGTTTCTTGAGATGGAATCTACTCCTGGTGAAAGTGATAGGAACATTATTGAAATAGTCCAAAAACTTGGTTGATAAAGCAGCAGCAGGGTTTGAGAGGATTAATTCCTATCTTGAAAGTTCTACTGTGGGTAAAATGCTATCAAACAGCTACGCATGCTACAGAGAAATCTTTTGTGAAAGGAAGAGTCAAGCTACTCGGCAAACCTCATTGCTGTCGTATTTGAAGAAACTGCCACGGCCACCCCAACCTTGGGCAACCACCCTGTCGGTCAGCAGTTGCCAACATCGCGGTAAGACCCCCACCAGCAAAAAGGCTTAAATGATCATTCGCATTTTTTAGCAATAAAGTATTTTTTAAATAAAGTATATACATTTTTTGACATAACATTATTGCATGCAATAGACTACAGTGTAGTACAAACATAATTTTTATATGTACTGGGAAACAAAAAAATTCACGTGACTCACTTTATTGTTTATTGTTTCACATATGATAAAGTTGGCACCACAAATGAAAGCTCTATTGTGGTGGTCTGGGAGAACCCACAATGCCTCCCAGGTCCGCCTGAATTAAATAAGAGGCGTTTAAGCAGAAACACACTCCAACAAGGTTATATGTCGATTTGGATGATAAAATGTTGCAACCAAAGGCTCAGAGAAACTTAACCTTGTTTTCCCTGAGTAGAAGTGGTTCCCTATTTGCTCACTCAGGGTTTGGGGTGACTTTTTAGATCACAACTACTGTGAATAATGGGAATGGACCTGTGTGTGCATGTGCATGTGTGCGCATGTGTGTGCATGTGTGTGTGCGCATGTGCATGTGTGCGTGTGTGTGCACCTGTGTGTGTGCATGTGTGTGTATGTGTGTGTGCATGTGCATGTGTGCACGTGTGTGCGTGTGTGCGCACATGTGTGTGTGCATGTGTGTGTGTGTGCATGTGTGCACATGTGTGTGTTCATGTGGGAGGTTCACATATGATAAAGGCACCACAAATTAATGAGAAAAGAAGAGATTATTTAGTATTAGTGGTGAGAAAATTAATTTACCATATGGAAAACTAAAACTAGCTCCCTATTTATTCATTTATAAAATTGATCCTGGGGGGCAACAAACCTATGAGACTAATGGAAGAAAATGTAAGAGAGTATCTTTGTGACACAAGGGGATAAATGGACTTTCAAGCAACAAACCAAGAAAATAAAACATAAAGTAAAAAATTGATACATTTGACAGCATAAATGTAAAGATCTCTTCATCATAAAAGACACAATAATCGGAGTTATTTAACATAGACTTGAAGAATATTTTCTATATATAATTCTGATTCATTTCCAGAATATCCAAGAAATCCCTGGAAATGAACAAGAAAAAAAAAAACAGGAAAACCTATAGAAAAGTTTGGAAAAGGATCTGAATAGGAACTTTACAGATGGGAAATCAAAATGGCTAGGAAAAATATGAAGGGATACACAAGCCTACAATTAATGACACGCAAATAAAAGTCACAATGAGATCCCATTCATCATATCGGGGGAAGTTGATGTGGATTAAATCAAGTAACAGGACGTGAAAAGGACAGGAACCCCCATGTGCTGCCGCTGACGGGGGGACAACCCGGTCCAGCCACCTGCCAGCGTGGGGCGAGGCCAATTATGCCCCTAGCCTTGACCCGGCAGTGCCCTGGCCCAAGCGCGTAACCCGGAGAAATCCCCACAGAGGACTTGCATGCTGGCGTGTGGGCGTGAAAGGCATGTTGTTTGTTCTTACCAGAAAGCTCAGCCATCTGAGTGTTTGCTATTATGAGAAACCACTGGAATGCGTACTATTGGATTCTATGCAGAATTAGAAACTGCAAAATAGATCTGCACACAGCGACAGGAGGAGGTCTGAAAACATGATGTTGAGTGAAAAAGGGGGAGGAAATAGAATCAAAAATGCACATCATATATATTTTACAAAGTTGCATATGGAGAGTGGCCATAAAAATCTGAAAAGAGGGACAATACGTATTTTTATATATTGAGTCCCTTGGTTATTTCTTCTGGGGTACAGTAAAGGCACAGAGTTACTGAGTGTAACTCAGAGACATAAATCAGCAGAGCCAGCACGTCCCAGGCACGGTGCAGGACTGACAAAATGCTGCATTGATGCATTCCTCACCATTTTGTATTAAACTGTGAATTTCTAATTCAGGACAACACCTCGAGCATATCACGCATTTTAACACAATATCACTTAACCATTTATTATGCAGATTTACATGTTTCCAGATTATAGCCACATCGGGTATCTATCAGGGTATATCAAATATATGAGAGCACACGCCTATGAGGAGAACAGGAATGGAGTTAGAATTGTGGATTAAAGAGGAAAAAAGGAAAATAAGAGAGGGGTGTGGACTGGTCTCACAAGACACGCTGAAAATGGACTTGCCCTAACGCTAAGGGACACAGACAAACTGGAACCCTCTGGTCTACATGTTTTTACAATGATCACTGCTGTAGACAGTTTTTGGTAAAGGAAAATCTGTTTCTCTCCGTCTTCACTAAATAAATGTTCAATGCATCTTAACGACCCATCAAGGCCTAGTATAAAACTCAAAACTATAAACTGTCAGAAAAAAGCACGGCTGACCTTGGCACAGAGCAAAATTTCTTAGATATGACGCTAAAACAGTGATAATCCAAGAAAGACAAAAAATGGATAAATTGGACCTCATCAAAAGTAAGACTTTGGGTCTTCAAAAGACGTCACAAAGACACTGAGAAAACAAGCCACAAACTGAGAAACGGTGTCTGCGAGTCACATGTCTGAGAAAGGACTTGTGCAGAGGAAACGCAGAGATTGCTTACGACTCCCCCAGACAAGCCGATGCTTGAAACGGACAGAGCATTTGGATAAAAACGTCACCGAGGAGGCACCGAGATGGCAAACGAACCCGTGGAAACAACTGGGCAGCCCCAGCCAGGAGGGGACTCCAGTTAAAGCCAGGGCAGGACACTGAAATGCCACTACATACATGTTAGAGTGGAGGGAGAAATGCGACAATAGCAAGCGCTGACAAGACTGGGGTGCACAGGGAACCCACACATTGCCCTGGGGATGCCAAGTGGCACGGCCGCCCCGGACACAGTTGAGCAATTTCTATAAAGTGAAACACACACTTACCATTCGGCCCATAGTCTCACTCCTAGGCATTTACCCAAGAGAAATGAAAACTTATGTTCACACAGAAACCTGTGTGCAAATGTTTCCAGCAGCTTTATTCATAATTGCCAGAATCTGCAAACAACCCCAATGGCCCTCAGGGGAGGGAAAGATGAGCTGTGGCCCATCCCCACCACGAAACGCTAAGCAACAGGAAAAGGAACGACGGGAACGAAACGTAACTGGAAGAGGCCAGACGCCGCTCTGGAGGCGAGAAAGCTGCAGGGAGGGAAAAAAGTCAGTGTTTCCGGAGGCTGGTGGTGGGGAAAAGGCATTTGGGGAAACTTGGAGAGGAGGATGGAATGCTCTATATCTTGATTGGGATGGTGGTTACACAACTGTATACATGATGTCAAAACTCACAGAACTGTCCACTAAAAGGGTTAATTTTACTGTATGTGAATTATACCTTAGTAGGAAAAAAAGTAAGAAAGACAGAGACCATTAGGCTTGAAGGGACACCAAATCCGAGGCATTAAAGGGTACATGCCTGTCTCCAGCAGATCCGAAAGCCGCCAGCCTACACCCTGCACCCTCTGGCTGACGCCTGCCTCTGCCCCGCCGAGTTCTGTCCCTGAAGTATTTCCCAAAGATTGCTGTGAGCATCAGCTATCCTTGTTCCTACCCTCTTTTACCCACTGCCTAAGACACACACACACACACACACACACACACACACACGTACACACACACACACATACACACACACACGGACACACGCACACATGCACACACATGCACACATGCACACACATGCACACAGACACCCACACATGCACACACGCACACACATGCATGCACACACACATGCACACATGCACACATACACACATGTGCACACACGTGCACATGCATATGCGCGCGCACACACACACACACACACACACACACATGCAAGCTGCCCCTTCCTGCTTTTCCCCTCTCTCTCCCCACTGCTCTGTTGCCCAGGCTTCCTTCAGGGAGTCCCCACCTCTGAGGGGGAGCAGAGTTGAGCGCCTGGAGGAAAGCTTGCACTGTGTCCAGACACCCCATGGGACAGTCAAGCTTTTGTGAGTGACCCAAGATCCTAAATTTCCACCAAGCAGAGCACTGTTTTACAGAGAAGTAGCCCAATTAATAAAGAACATGCAGAGCATGACCTGGTCCTACGCTGAGGGCTGTGTATGGTCTCCTTGGAACAACTTACTCCCTTCAGGGTTGCAAAATGGGCCAGGGGTGGAGACAGAGCCAGTAGAGGCCCGGATGTCACCCACCCTGACTCTGCTGTGCCTGAGGAGGGACACGGCACAGCTGAGCACCAGCCAGCCCGGCAAACGGCGCAGTTGGTAGAGGTAGGCACGGCCTTTCATTCTGCCTTCCCGCGGCCGGGCCTTGGATGGAGCCCAATCCGCGTGCTGACATCTTAATGCCGGCTGCGACGGGCTGAAGAGGTGAAGCTTCAGGAGGTGAATGAGTCAATGCTGTCATCGTGGGACGAGTGAGTGTGCTCCTTTCTGCCTTCCGCCTGCCCACCGTGGGATGCCCTTTGCCAACCTCCCGACTGTGAGCCAAACAAGCTTCTGTTCCGTATAAATTTCCCAGTCTATGGCATTCTGTTACAGCAGCATAAAAGGGACTCGGGCACCCACCCTCTTCCCTCAGGTACCCAGCTCTGTGGCGCTGTCTCGGCACTCGCGGACGAGATCTCGTCTCGGAAAGTCTGATGCAAACTCTTCCCTACCAAGTTGCAAAGCCTCATGACAGCAAAGAAAGGACTTCTGCGACTCCACCGTCACCAGGGAACGAAGCTGAAGCCTCTCACGTCGCGGTTCAGGATCGCCGTTCAGTCGTGGAAGAGGCAGTGAGGGGCGGGGGCTTCTTCCGCATCCGCTAGGTATTTGGGGGACACCCATTGCCCCTGCGCATACAGGAGTCTCTGCCAGCCCACCCCAGCCTGAGCCCCCACCCTGCCCGGACCTGGCCCCAGCCTCAGCCTCCTTCCCGGTACCAAAGAGCAGCCGAGGCTGCAGACGCCAGGGCCACTGCTGATTGGCAGGGCCCAGCCGTTAACACGAGCTGACAGTCTTCAGCAGTGCAGTGTTTACCAGGGTCTCTCTGTCGGAATGACCCCAGGGAAGATCCCAGGGCAGTGGGTTTTCTAGACCAGAGAACCCAGCTTCTCCTGCAGGGGACGGCACTGGTGGAATCCTTGGCTCCAGGCTAAGCTGGGGGAGCCCCAACCTCTTCCTCCTGCGGTTATGGCTCAGCACTGTCCAGAGGTACGAGATAGGACTGTCACCATCGTCCTGTCCATCAGCAGCTCACGGAGGCCAAGGGAGAAGTGGCCCAGGTGTCACTCCCTGGCTTAAACTGCTAGGGGTCTCCAAGGCCTTCAGGGTTAAACACAGACCCTCAAACTGTGGCTGAGGCTCCGGCGGGCCGCCCGCCCCCCACAGCCAGCAGGCCAGGCTCCAAATGCCCTCATCCCTCGGCCTAAAATGTGCCCTGCCCCGCACTCCTCAGCACTTCTCTCCCCGCGGGGGGCTCACTCGGCTGCCCGTCCTGTGCCCGCCCAGGGGACTTAACACAGCACACCCTGGCTGGGCCGGGTCGCTGTGTCCTCCTCTGCTCAGCCACCTCCAACCAGCGTCTTTCATCTGCGTCCTCAGATGGAAGGGTGTCCTCATCGAACCAGTCTTTGAAAATAGGTCAGACTCCCCGCTGCCTGCAACGAGCCTGCCGGAGGCAGGGGACAGCTGAGATGACTTGCTGGTGTTGAACTAAATACAGCCAAGCCACGGGCACCGGTGGTCCGTCGTGACCTGGCCTGGAGGAGCACGTACCCTTCCTTTCATCTTGGGTCTGTCCTCTGCCCGGAGATCCTCCTTCAGAACACGTGGTCCTGGGCAGGCCTTCCGTCCTGTGTTTGTGAGACACCCTAGGGCGACGTCCAGACCCCTGCAGGCCCTGTCCCTGTGGAAGGGCTCCCCGCCGGCTGTCTGGGCGGGGACGCAGGGCAGTGAGCGGCAGGGGCTTTCCCTGTGGAGTCTCGCAGTGAGTCCTCGGCCACATGGCTGAGGATGACAGGGCTCCCCGTGCTGCGGTGTGACTCAGGCTCGCTGCAGTGACCTGCAACAAAGTGCCGTGATCCGGCCAAGCCTGCCCTCGACCCCATGGCGGGGCCATTATACAAAGGCCTGAAGACTTTCCGGCCAGGTGCGGTTGGAAGAACCAGCTGCTGCCGACAGCACTTGCGTTCCAGCCACGGGAGCTTCCAGGCACACGGTGCCCCCACGGTCCCGTCCACCCGGCTGCACTGAGGTCTGGTCCGCGAAACCTAACTGACACCAGAGGCCAGGGCGGGTCCAAGGAGCGGAGGGATGAGGCGGCTCTGGGGTTCGAAACCTCAAGGAGAGCATGCAGTGAAGTCAGCTGTGACCTTCGACAAGTCACTTACCCTCTCCAGACCTCGGTGTCCTCATCCGTGGTCCCTCTGTCTGAATACCCAGGGAAGCGTCGTCCCAGGGCAGTCAGTTTTCTAGACCAGAGCACCTCCTCCCAGTGGGGGCGATGACAATCTTCACGATGAAATGAGAAAACGTCCACGAAAGCAGCTGTGTAGCGTGGCAGGGAGCCAGACTACTTTCGGAGGCCCTTCCAGTCCTCAACCGCGTGTGTCTGTGACACTCAGGCTCAGACGGGCCGGCGGCTCTGTGACTTGGCAGAGGGGGTGTGGGCCGAGCCCAGGCTGGGGCAGTGCCGGGGGGAAGAAGGAACCGAACGGGGACAGACAAGTCATCTTCCTAATGACACAAGCACACCATGGAGAAATGTAAGCACATCACACAAATGGCAGTGCGGTCCTCAGTGTCTCAGACACCTCCGTGGGAAGTCGGGCTCCTTTGCTTCCAAAATCTGAATCCATAATGGGTCTTTCAAGGCCAGCAAACTGCAGCAAGCCTGAACCAGCGCACCGTGGCGGGTGGCAGGCGCAGAGGGCTTCCTGGAGCGCGTCTGGGCTGGCAGTGCAGACACAGGGGACCTCAGGGGTGCTGTCCCTCACGGCACGGTGGTCACAAGGCCAACCTCCCAAACCCCAGCACGGCGGGGAAGCAGCCACGTGCAGAGCTGGCGGGCAGAGAAACTGGGAGAGCGGCAGCGGGAGGCCGGGCCTCGGGAAGACAGAAGTGAGCCACTCGGTCAGGTGGAGAAGACAGAGACCTGTGGGCAGATGGAGGCCAAGGTCAACCACGGTCAAAGGAGGGAGGAAGGGAGGCTGTGCCGCCTGGCCGTGTCCTACACACCAGGGCTGCGAGGGCCGCAAGGGCAGAAAGCTCCGAGCCCACTGGAGGGAGACTCGCCCTCTTGCTTTCGTGTTTATGGCCTTTCCCTAGTAACTTGTTCAAAGAACGGAGGAGTCTGGTTTCTGTCTCACACCCTTATCTCGAAAAGAATTGTGTGGTCATTCTTTCCTATTCACGGATTGTTTTTTCCAGCCGTGTCTCTGGGAGCTGTTCACTGTCACAGAACCACTCGGGGACAGTGACTGAAAGGTGGACTTGGCTGCCTGGGCTTTGCCTTCATTTCTCTGGCATTTCCCCTCTGGGGCAAACTCAGAGAGATGAGTCTCTGTGGCGGTTTGAGAGCCAGGAACCCCAGGGGGCTCGTCTGATCCCTCAGCCCCCCTCATGCAGTTCATAGATTGATCCAGAAATCAGCCTTCCCCGTCTGTCTGTGGCACGATCGTATCGCCTGCCTCGGCTCCTGGAGGCCTTGGCGTTAGCCTGACTTTAATGCGGAAGGAACAGGACGCAGCCCATTTAGGGGACCCGGAACGTCTCAGAAATGTCCTTTCTTCCCATTCCAGCTGCGCCATGATGACATTTACACAGAATGGCATGAGATAATAACATTTTTCGAGAACCCTGATTCTCCAGCTCTGTGCTGCAGAATGAAATTAGCACAATTTAATTACAGATGACAAATGGCCGTGCTCCTCTCCGCAGCGCAGAAGCCCCAGGAGCCCTCGGTGGGCACCCGCCTCCCGACCTCCGGGCCAGAGACCCTTCTGTGGGGCCCACACGCCTCCCTCGGGGGGCCCCCAGGAGGGAGGGAGCCGGGTGCAGGCTTCCTCAGCTGTTTACCTTGGCAACCGTTGCTAGGGCCGTTGGATTTGAATCCCTGGAGCAGATGGGGCAGGGTGGAAACAAAGAGCCCCAGGGAGCACCTAGGGCGCAGGGCTCCCAGCCCACTGCCCTTCACTGGGCACAGCCTCCCCTGCTCCCGGTCACCTGGTGTAACCTGCAGCTGCCTTGTCCGGTGTGACCAGCGCTAGAAAGCCATGGGCAAGCCCGCCCGCAGGGAATGTCCCTAGTCCTCCAACAGCCTGTCCCAGTGCCATGCGGGTCCCTTCCGCCTGAGTTGTGGCCACTCTTGCCACGAAAAGGCAGTGGTCTCTCGGTGACGGTCACTCCTGCCCTGTGGCCTGTCTGCAAGCCCAGGGTCTGTCATGTTTCTCGAGCACGTCCTCCGAGCAGGCCCTGCGCAGGCCCGGGGACTCGGGTGCACTGGCGCAGTCAGGACCGCCCCGCAGAGCTCCTATCTGACCGTCAAAGGCCAAGACAGCGCTGCCCCCTTGCCCCGGAACAACCGGGGATGTCCCTCCTCTTCCCAATCCAGAAGCGCCCTTGGATGCAGGAGCTTCCCGAGCCGCTGAGCAAGCGTCTGACAGCTTTCGGCCTCTGTCTCCACCCTGAAGCGCAGGAAGGCAGCACTTCCCCGAACGTGAGCAAGACAACAGCCACACATAAGCTCCTGAGTGACGAAGGGGAGGGCGATGGAACGGGGCGTCCCCACACAGGAAAAGCCACCTGCTAACAAACGGGGGCCTGTGGGGCCGCTCCCGCCCTGGCTCTGCGGGGGGCCAGAGACGCTGGTTGTCCTCAGGGAACCGCGGTGAGGGAGGCGGCTTCCCGGATGAGGGTTGTTCAGAGTCACTCACTGTGATTTGTCTGTGGACAACGACAGCGGTTCTTTCACTGGAAGACGCGGCTATGCAGGATCTGTGGCGATGCAAGAAACCGGCCTCCTCTCTCCAACCCTGTGGGTCATTTTCTCTTGTTGGCCCTGAGTGAAATTGCTCGGGCAGGCGTCAGCTTACTGCTCTGTACCCCAACACAATTACGTGGAGGCGGGTGGGGGTGAGGTGGGGGCGGGGCACGCACCCTTCCAGGAGCAGGAACCTGGGCTTGGGGAAGCGAATTCTGCAGGGGGCGTGGCTGCCTGGGCTCACCTGAGCTCTTGGGCACTGCCCCTGCTCACCCCCAGGGGGGACACCCCAACGTGAAAGCAGGGCGCCCTGCAAGGAATTGGCCTGCCACCCCCAGTGCCATCCCCTTTCCCTGCTGGGCTGGTGGGAGGGAACAACGGGGACCCCCAACGGTGCAAGGGGAGCAGGAAATGCCAGCTCCCCTCCCTGCCTTGAGCAGCTGGGGGCTGGGTCTTGTTCCTCGCCAAGACCTGCCCAACTGCTGGGTGTGTCCAGGGCCCTGAGAAGAATGAGGAGGAAGAGGAGGAGGAAGAGGGGGCAGCCCCTGTGCCCCTGTGCCCCTACCCTGCCTGTGGCCCCCACCTGCGCACACCCACATGTGACCAGCTGTGCGGCCACCCTGCCGCCTTCCCCAGGCTGCAAGCTGGAAGGAGCACAGGCCACCTCAAGCCCCAAAGCCCACAGCTGCCAGCCAAGGGCAAGACCACCAGCCATGGGAACGGGAACCGCGTCCTAGCCCCAGACTCTGCCCCGTAGTTCCCCAGCAAACTTGGCTGAGGCCCGCAGCTCCCTGGGCCTCGGTTTCCTGGTCTGGACAGCAGGGACTGGGCATCTGGACAAGAAGTAAAAGCTCCGCCAATCGGGGCTGGTGGCTCTGCTCTGCTCGCCCCCCGGCCCCCCACCCCCCAGCCTGGCCCCGCACTGGGCGGTGAGTTGAGGTCACGTCCATTCTGCTCAGCCCAATTAATCTTCATTCCAGCCTCCCCCGGGCAGGCCTGGCCCTGCCACAGGCCCTGTGATTTCATCTGCTTCTTAGGCAGCCAAGGGTGAGATGCTGTCGTGGTTTCCCTCTCTGAAAGCTGAGGATTAAGCACTTTCTCGGCTGCTAAACCAGGAAAAGCGTTCCTGGAACTCTTGACGACTTCCCTGCACCCCTCCTGTGCCTTTCTCTTCTTCCTTCCAACAGCACGGGACAACTGCCAAGGGCCACTTGGCCATTCCCATTTGCCGCCAATAACAATCTTTTCAGAAGGTTATCTCCTGGAATCTACTGCAATTTAAATTGTACATATCCTTTGATTTAGTGTCCTACAGAAAGAAATACCTGAGGATGTGTGTGCTAGACTGTTCAGTGCAGCCTTGCTACAGTGACAAAAAAGGAAATAACTTACTCAGTTGAGGGCAGCAGACAAAAATGCAGCACATCCATACTGTGAAATCCGTGCTGTATTATGAGATATTGTGCAATTTTAAAAAGAACAGCTTAGAGGCACATATAAACAAGTTCATTAAGTATTGGAAACAAGCCGAAAATACTGCGTATAGAATGATTTCATTTCTGTTAAAAAAAATTAAAAGTGGGTGGGGAGGCAGAAAAGTTTGCATGTTTTTGAATGACTCTCCAGAAAGGCATGGAAGAATACACAGCCAGCTGTTCATATTAGTCCCCTGGGGGCGTATCTTCATATGGCTTGACATGTTTTAAGCAAGTATTTTGAAATTCAAAAAATCAACATAGTACAAAAGTTTCATGAAAAAAAAACGTGGCAGAGGCTGCTTGCTGTCCCCTCAGTGCTCACTCACCCGTTCCTGCACAGACACAGGTCTGGTTTCTCGCCTCCCGCCCAGCGCTGAGCTGCAGAGCGAGAGCTGGTAAAGGCAGGGTGAGTCTCTCCCTCCCACCTGCTCCCTCCTGCTCCGGGGCCGTGGGCGTGAGGCTCCAAAACCTCGGGGGCAGCTGAGCAGGCGGCCTGGAGAGCTTGGTTTGGGGATGACCACAGAGCCATTGTGCCACCAGGTACTTTCATCTACACTTTTGCAGTAGAAGGAAAGAAACTATCTTGTTTAAGCCACTGTTACTTGGGGTCTCTATGACACACAGCCAGATAAATCCTACCTAATACTAATATAACAAACAAAAAAATTAGACTCTTTCCTGGTCATCAGAGATTCTGCCGTGATACCACCCCCAGGGACAGATGGGAACACATCCAGGAACTTGAAAAACCGGAGGGCAACAGCTAGAGGGTGGCAGACCGGCCTCGGCCTCGGATGCAGGATTCTGGGTTAGTACGCGGCCCTGAGCTACGCTGCCTTCGGTCCCAGCTTGGGGCGCCCTGGAAGGGAGGGCTGGTGACCTCAGGCACGCAGGCGGCCAAGGACAGCCCGCAGGAGCAGCAGCTCTGGGCGTGGACGGCTGCCCTGCCCTCAAGGCCCGCGTCCAGATTGGGCCCAGGGGCCTGCTCAGGGCCTGCAGCTCTTTCTGCCCCTCCCCTCCCTGTGAGCTCATTCCTTAACCTCCATGGCAAGGCTTTCTGGAAGGAAAGGCGGTGTCTGCGGTGAGTTTTGGCAAAAACTGAGTTTTAGCTCCTTTACGTTCAGCCCCTCGGCTGCGGTTTCACCGTCATCTGCAAGGTACGGCCCGTCTCAGGGACAGGTACTGACCCGGATGCAGGAGGGGAAAGCTGCTCCCTCCTCCAGAGCGATCCTCGGGGGCACCCTCCAGGGCCTCTGCGAGAGGAAGAGGAAGGAGGCTTTACCCCCAGTCGACGAGCCAAGGCCAGGAAGCCAGACGTGCACTCCCACGCCTCACCTCGTTGCTCCAAGTGCCCACGTCTGCCGACGGACAGGAGTCTGGTGTCAAACTTGCAAATTCTCCAGAATGAATCCGACTGACTCAACGCCCATTTGGTCCCCCGCAGTCCTACGTCCACCCCATGTGGACTCCAGGGCTGTTCTTTGGGGATTTTCCAAGGGAAGAAAGACCAATGTTAAATTCCACAAAGGCAGCTATTGGCTGGAGGCCTCTTTTGTGTCCCTGAGGTGCCTGCAGTTCCTTGACACGTGGACTTCTCCAACATGGCGGTATCTTCCATTAAGCTGTTAAGGGGAGTCTCTAGCTCCAGCCTGCTACGAGAGCCTTATATAATGTACCTGACCGTGAGAGTGACATCCCATGACCTTCGTCATATTCCATCAGATAGGAGCAAGTCATAGGTCCTGTCAGGCTCAGGGGGTTATACAGTCATGGACTTCAGGAGGTGGGTCACAGAGGACACCCTAAAATCTCTCCAGCACAGTCTTTAGAATTTGTTTTTGAGCAATGGCCACAAAAATGCTTGTACAGAATTTTAGGAAAAGATCACAGTAGGGAAAAGAGAGGCAGGGTCCAGTGAGGAGAAGGTATTGCTGGGCCAGAGCCCGCAGCTAAGCAACAGTTGCTAAGGCCCCCAGAGCCCACCTGCCCCAGCCCTGCTCAGGGCCCGCTGGCTTAAGTAAAGGGAGGTGCTGGGGTGGATGAAGGACGTGGCCTTTTTCTCATGCAAAGAAGCATAGACCCTTAGAGCTCAAGAGACACTCGTTATCGTCTACTCTAGTCCCTCATTTTGAAAATTTTGCAAAAACGAAGGTCCAGGGAGGAGAGGTGACTTGTCCTAAATGATACAGGTGGCCGGCTGCAGGGGGCACCGTGCTGGTCCAGGCTGCTGCTGGGCAGGGGGGATCCAGGATGAAAAAGACTCGGGCCCTGGCTGGAGGGGTCACTGTCCTGGGCCCCTAGTCACACTCTCACACTATGGTCCAGTGCCGCAGCTTCATCTTTTACGAAGATGGCTGTTCTGGCTCCAGCTACTTCCAGGAGGGACCTTCCAAGGAATACCACTGAAAAAACACTCCCTGGAAGGCCACATGGCATGGACAGGTGGATCGCACCTGCAATGCCAGAAGTGTGGGACATGCAAATGCACAGGGCCTGGTGTTCACACTCCAGCCAGAAGGCTACACTAAGAACTAAACCATGGGGGCACAGACAGACTATGATTTTGCTGTTCAGGGGAAGAAATGACGTGTCAGCATTAGGAAGTTTAGGGAGAGCTTCCAGAAAGAGAGGGAGTTCAAGATTGCCCTTGGAGGCTGGATTAGGATTGAGACAGCCTAGGAGGAGAGGGAAAGCAACATAGCAGTGTCTGTTTGGGGCGTTATCTGGCTTCAGCAGAGGGTGATTCTAGAAAGGTAAGTTGGAATCAGATTATAAACAGATGTAACAATCTAATTTGAATTGATACCTACTTTACTTTAATCACACACAAAAAGTAATCCTATACAGCTCCATCCTCTCCACGGTATTGATGTAAAAAATTACAGCTTTATACATTTAGTGCCCAATAACAGATTTATAATTATTTTATACATTTTTCTTTTAAATCCTGCAGAAAAATAAAAAGTGAGGTTACAAAACAAAATTGCAATATTTGCTTTTAAGTTTGCTCATATATTTGCCTTTACCAGAGATGTCATATTTTTTGAACTACTGTCTAGAGTTCTTTTATTTCAACCTGTAGGACTCCCTTTAGACTTTCTCATTGAGCAGGTCTAGTTGCAAAGAACTCCCTTATCTTCTGTTTATCTGGGAATATTTTAATTTCTCCCTCATTTTTGAGGGATAGTTTTGCCATATATAGAATTCCTGTTTGACAGGGTTGCTTTTTTCTTTCAGTACTTTAAATAAATTATACCATAACCTTTTGCCTTCTATGGCTTCTAATGAGAAATCAGCTGATAACCTTATTGAGGATCCCTGTATGTGATGTCACTTTTCTCTTGCTACTTTCAAGATTCTCTCTTGGTCATTGGTTTTTGATAGTTCTATCATTATGTGTCTTGATCTGAGTCCTTTAGGCTTATTCTTCTTGGAGTTTGTTGAGCTTCTTGAATTTGTAAATTCATGCCTTTCCTCAAATTTGGAAAGTTTTCAGCCACTATTTCTCCAAATAATCTCTGACCCATTCCCTTTCTCTTTTCATTCTAGAGATGTATAGGTTGGCCACTTAAAAGTGTCCCACAAGTCCCTTCTGTTTTGATCACTTTTCTTCACTTTTTTTTAGGCAGGGTCTTGCCTGCTCTCTCACCCAGGCTGGAGTGCAGTGGTGTCCTCATAGCTCACTGCAACCTCAAACTCCTGGGCTCAAGCAATCCTCCTGCCTCAGCCTCCCAAGTAGCTGAGACTACAGGTGTGCGCCACCATGCCCAGCTAATTTTTCTATTTTTTGTAGAGACAGGGTCTCACTTTGTTGCCCAGGCTGGTCTTGAACTCCTGTCCTCAAGCGGTCCTCCAGCCTCAGCCTTCCAAATTGCTAGGATTACAGGCATTAGCCACTGTGCCTGGCCTTCTTCATTTTTTTTGTCCTCTTCCTCAGACGCAGTACTTTCAATTGTCCTGTCTTTAAGCTTGCTGGATCTTTCTTCTGCCTGCTCCAATATGCTGTTGTACTTCTCTAGTACATTTTTTATTTCAGTCATTGTATTTTTAAGCTACAGAATTTGTTTGATTCTTTTTTATAATTTCTACCTCTTTTTTGAGATTCTCATTTTGTTCATATATCATTTTTCTAATTCCATTTAGTTCTTTGTCCATGTTCTGGCTTAGCTTTTTGGCCGTATTTAAGATAATTGTTTTAAAGTCTTTGTCTAGTGCTTCTGAAGCCTAGGCTTCTTCAGGTACAGCTTCTTTCAATTATGTTGTTCCTTTGAGTGAATCATGCATTCTTGTTTCTTTGTATGCTTTGTGAGTTTCTTTTGCTGTTGAAAATTTGGCATTTGATTATTATAATGTGGTAACTCTGGAAATTGAATTTTCCCCCTTCCCTAGAATTTGCTCAGGTCTTTCTTTCTTTCTTTCTTTTTTCTTCTTTCTTTCCTTGTTTCTTTCTGGCTGTTGTTGAAGGCTGTAGTTGTAAATTTGAGACTTTTTCAAACAACTTTTGCATAGACTATGGCTTGTTATGTGTGGTCACTGAAGTTTCTGTGCTTTAGCTTATATTCAAATAATGCTTTAACAAAGATTTCCTAAATGCTGGGAGCTGAAACAAACAAACAAAAAGCAACCCAAAAAAAGAAACCAAAATGAGAGAACAGCTGCCTCTCCCAGTCTTTGCAGATTGGCTTTGTGCTTGAGCCACTCCTTACCACTGGGGCTTGCTCTGAGCCTAGGGATTAGCCCAACATAACAGCTTAATGTCTTCCAGGATGTTTCTGAGCATGTATCTTGCCTGGGAATTTGCATGAATTTCTAAATTCTCCTGTATACATGATTGTTTTCGAATATCGTAATCTCCTAAAGAGTTTAACCCCAGTTTCTTCTCCAGGCCTTAGATTCTCCACTGTATGTCTCCACCGAGAATCTCTTGCCCCGGGCATCTCTGGCTTTGCGAATGCCTTGTGGCTTTTCTGAGCAGTGATTGCTGATTTCCCCTGTGCTTTCTGAGTATGCGGAAGAGACTAGCACATTACATCAGTCCTTCAAGTGTCCCCCAGACAGCTTAGAACAGATGTACACAATAATTTGTAAATAAGATCTTTGCTCCCTCCAGTTCAGGGGGGTACTTGGGAACTCAGCTGCCTGCTCAAGACCAAAAAACCACCACTGTGCTGGGCGCAGTGGGAGGCATGGGGGAATGGTGAGTGAAAACTCCACAAACTTTCCTTCCATTTTGAAGGTAGCTCTTTCTTGATTATACATTTGGTTAGTTGCAGTAAACCTCTGTTTTCTGGAGCTCCTGCAAAGTTGATTAGGACAGTTTCTGGGGGGTTGTTTTTGCTTTTGTTTTTTATGCTGTATCTGTGGGTAAATGAGAACCTGGAACCCCCTAGTCTGCCATTTTGCTGATGTCACTCTTGGCTACATGACACTGGACACAGGTGCTGAGAACCTGAATCAGACGGGACAGCTGTCATGCAAACAGAAAGGAAAAGCTAAGTTCATTGTTGAATTCAGCAAATATTTATTAAGCATTCACAATATGCAAGGCAAAGGTGCAGGTACTGGCACCTAGAACAGCAGGGAACAAAAGAAATGAGATTTTTTATTCATTTATTAGTTCATATAATAAACATCTATTAAGCTCCATCCATATACCAGGCATTCACAATACAGAAACTAATGTAAGCACCAGCCCTGCTGTCACAAAGCTTAGAATTTAGGTTAAGTGGCAAATTCACGCTAAACCATTAAAGAGTAGAAACCAGGTATATTATTGCCAAACTACAAGAGGAGAGATAATGGAAAGAAACTTTTCTTTAAAAATGGGCAGAGGGGGAGGTGAAAGGAGGGGGAAAGAGAAGGAGGGTGGGGAAATAGCACCCTGGCAGCGGATATAGGCAACTAGAAGGGCACTGATGACACCATGTGATGACAGAGATGATGGTGAAGTGTGGGGTCCATGGGGGTTGAGAGGCTGGGAGCGGAAAGGGCTTCTCAGGGGCAAGCTGTCACTATGCAGACACTTTAGGATGAATGAGAGGTAATCAGACGTGGTTAAGGTGTTGCAGGCAGAGGAAAATTACGTGCAAAGACATAAAGTCAGGAGAAGGTTTGCCATATTCAAATAACTAAATGAAGCCCATCTGGTCCAGCTACAGGAGTCTGTGAGTCATGAGAGGGGAGCCAGGAACCCAGAGCAGGACCAAAGTCATGCAGGATCTTTGAAGCCAAACAGAAGAGTTTTAAATGATCGTAAGAGCAAAGGAGAGGTGCTGAGGGGTTAATAAAGGAATGTCATGAAAATGGGGATTTTTTGAAAGATGACTTTGGCTGCCTTGTAAACAATAAACTAGAGGCCAGTTAGGGGCCATTGCAGTCATAAGACAATAGAGGGTGGTGATGTCACCTTGGATAGTGACCAAGAGAATAGAAAAAAAGTGAATGGAATAATTAGGAGACTGAATACATATTTTAGAGGTTGGATTGGACTGAGAGTTGAAGAAAAGGAAAGAGACAAAAACGATCCCTAGGTTTCTATCTTAAGCGACTGGTGGATTGAAGTGCTATTTATTGAAACAATCTTAGGAGCAGTTGGTGCTCTGCCCAGACCACTTTACAGCCCAGGACACCCCTCTGCCAACTACTAGGGCATTGCCCTCGGCCAAGCAGGAGCCAGGAGGTGGCTCACACAGGAGGTTACACCCCCACCCCCACCCCAGAAACCTGCAGCTAATGCCCAGCTGGAAGGAGGGTGCAAAAGCCTGGCTCCTTTGCTTCTAGACTGCTTCACGACGCCCCAGGGCTCCCTGAGGGATCCCCTCCCTGCTTAGGTTTGTCCCCCTGCCCATCCTGCTTGCTTCACTCCCTGTCTCCTGAGTGCAGTCCGTCAGTAAATCACAGGCACCCCACTCCTGTCTCAGACTCTGCTTTTAGGAAACGCACCCTAAGGCAGTTGGTGCCAGAAACACGCGTCAGAGAAAATTCGAAAGATGAGACTGTGGAGTTGATCATTCGCCAGCTAGCGGGCAACGCGGGCCCCACTGTTCATGGCAGAGTCGAGTATGAAAAGGCCTTGGGGCGACGTAGGGGTGCAATTGCTGAGAATTCCACCTGTGGTGAGCCGAAAGGTGACACAGGCTGAGGCAAGGCGCTGGTCTGTGCAGTATCTCTCACACGTGAGAGGCAAGGTGCAAATATCATCATGAGAACCGCGGGACTGACGGCGGCTGCTGACCACCACAGATGTGCTGCACAGAGAAAGCAACAGGCTCTTAATCAGTTACCAGTTCAAAGCAAAGCGTGAGAGACAGACACTTCCTTGGCAGCGTTAAGCAACACACGGAAAACGTCTCCTGTAGCCAGAAGGAAGAGCAAGCTGAGAACCCAACTCAAGACTTTCAGAAAAGCAAAGCTCTCATATTAAGTCAGGGCCCGATACAGACTGACAGGGACTGTGTGGGACCGAGATGTGGAGTGGGGCTTACTGAGCAGATGCACTTGAGAACTTTCAAGTCCCGTAAGTCCCCCTGCACGCTCTGGGTTTTCAGAAGCGACTCACTCCACCCTGTTAGAGGACAGCAGCCTTCCCTTTACTGAACGCCTCGCAGACGCCTCGGATTAGGCAGATGCCCTACAGAACAACATTTGGTCTCTTAGAATCTTCTCCCTTCCTTTCCTCCTTCTCCCTGGCCACCAGACCAGTAACTAGGGCTAAGTCCAGGGCGAACCCTGTGGAAAGTGCTCGGCCTGCTAAGGGGGGGAATTATGTACCAAAGGAGCTGCAGGACTGGGCTCATCTCATACTGGTGGAGAAACTGCTACAGTGGTCAGTTCAGCCAGTGTATGACAGTCACGGCATGTGCCTAACCAGGGAAGAAAAAGCCAAAGCCATCATGCTCAAGCAGCTCACAACATATTTGGGGACACTAGCTTTCGAATATGAAGACACCCAGAGCACACACAGGCTAAAGGGAATAAATGTCTGCCCCAAGAGTCCTTCCATTGCCCTAACTTCTGCCAAAGGTGCAGCACAGAACTCTAAGTGGCATCAGCATTTACAGGGTGGGCAGGACAAAAGTGGCCCCTGAACGAAGACTGGGCAGGAACGGCCAGCGGGAAGGCAGAAAGCCAAGGGCGGAGGAAGGGAAGAGGTTACCCGTGGCTGTAATCATGTCCCTCTAGAAAGTGCCTCATTGAGCCCAGAGCCAGCTGAGGTCCTTCTGCATTCTTCTCCCACTAATTCCTCTTCTTTTAACAACCCATCCCACTCCAATCTGACCTCGGCGGCTCACTTCCTTCCCTTCCCTCCAGCCACAGATCCGGTCCCACGTCCGCTTTCCTGCCTCATTTTCCAAAACGCACAGGCCAGCAACTGCCCTAGTCCCTGCCAGGGAACTGAGGAACCAGGCTCTCCCCTCCCGCTCCGCCTCTGCCTTCATCCTCTCACCTGTTGCCGCTCAGGAAAGGACACCCAGTTCCCCTGCCGGACCGACTGCAGGCCCGGATGCTCCCGCCCAAAACACATCCAGCTGCCACTGTGCCTGGGACAGCAGCGCCACCATCAACTCCTTTGGTTAAGGATTATTCTCCCCTTTGGCGTCTGCCTTACAATGTTAATGTGCCCGAGGGGCCACTGACTTTCTCTCACACTGGCTTGTTGAGAAGACCAGCCACCTCTCTGCTGTGTCTTGGGAGCAGCCGGGGCTGGCGCCAAGAGATGGTTTAGGGAACACGGAGGGAGGGTGGAGGAACTGAGTGAAATCTTAACCCGGTCTGCAATGTCATCCCGCATTAAGCTCACCCCTTGGCTTGGGTCCGGGGGGAAGAATTAATAACTCATTTGTAGCTGAAGCTACAGTCATATCCCATCGGCCTCCCTCAAATTTACGTGCAGACATTTTCCAAATAATAGTGGGGAAAGTGAGAAGATCGGCAGAGGTAATGTCCTGCAGACACTATTGGGGGACAATTCTGAGGAATGTTCTGGTGGTCTCCCAGAGGCTCTCCAGAAGGACTGCCCCCAGCACTAACCCACTCAGTTCTGCATCTTTTACTGCTCACCTTGGAACTCTGTCTGGATCACATATGAGAAATACTACTGGCGCCCAAATTCTTGTTTCAGATTTTCTTTGGGGGGAAATCTGGACGAAGTCACCATGTAGCATAGATCTTTCCGTTTTTATTTGCAATACCAATGGAGAAGGAAACAAATCCACCCACTCCTAAAAAATCCACAGACCCAGAATATAGAAATGTGCATTATACCATTTGACCCAGAAATTCTACTTCTAGTTTACCTTGAGAAAACTAACACAGTATGAAAAATGTCTGTTGAAGGCTGTATATCACTATGTAGAAGAGTAAAACTTGGGACGTAACTTAAATTTCCAACAATTGCAATTCAGTTAATAAATTATGGTATACCCTATGTTGCCATTAGAAATAATGATGTAGATCTACATCCTTCTATGTCTAGGGAAAATTAAGAGAAAATTAAGATAAAATACGGAACATCATGTGCAGTGTAATCTACTTTTGTAAATACACCTACATACGTACCTGTCCGTGTGCACAGAATCTGGAAGGATGACAACAAAATGTCAACAATGGTTGTCTTTGGGTAGAAGAACTGGGGGTTATGGATCTTCCTTTCCTTCCTTTTGCCTTTCTGAATGGGAAAAAAATATAATTCATGATTTTAAAAAAACGTTTAAAACTTGAAAAAAATTGTAAAGAGAAGTCAACGGCCTCAGCCACAGAGAACTGAATTCCACAGTGCAAACTCCTGTTCTCCCAACAGGAACTGCTGGCTTCGCCACCTAAGGGAGGCCGGAACAGAACCACGGAAGGGAACCGTCCCACGAGCCACGCCAACGCAGCCGCCAGCCTGCAGCCCCGCACGGCGCGTCACGTGGCCGGCACGCGTGGCTCGGCCTGGCTCAGAGGAGGCGCAGGGCCGGGTGCAGCTTGGGGTCGCCGTCAGGCCCCCACCCCCTGCAGGCCACCCCTCCCCCAGCCGGCCCTTTCCCGGCGTGCGCCACCTCCAGGAGCTCCGCATTCCCGCGGGAAGACTCGTTGCCATGGCGATGCGAGCCTTCCCAACCCCCCGCGGGGCGGCGGGAGTAGGGGCTTGGGGCGGGGGACGTTAACTGGGGACACGAAGAAAGAGGGCAAGGGGAGGCGAGGAATGGAGACGACTCTGCGGAAGCCCGGGTCGCTGCTGCTCTCCCCGCCCGCCGGGCCCCCGTCTCGCGGCGTCGCGGTGTTCCTGTCAGCGACTCCCGGAACCCGCGGGCGGCTGCGAAAGCCCCGCAGCGGGCGCCGGAGCGTGGCTTCAACCTCCCTGCTCCTCCCGCGGGCCTGGGGGCGGCGGGGCGGGGCGCCGGGCCGAGCCGGGACCCCCGGGTGTGAGGGGCGCGACCACCCCGCACCCCCGGGACGAGCCGCGCGGCCGCCACGCCCGGCAGGAGGGGGCGGGGACGAGCGCGGGTTGGTGCTGGCGGGTGGGCGGGGCCGGCGGGGCCACGCCCCTTCCCGAGTTCTCCCCCGGGTGCCCCGCCCCGCCGCCCGGGGCCCCGCCCGCTCCCCGAGACTCCCGGTTCCCCGGCGTCTCCGCCGCTGCACACCCGCTCCCGCACCCCAGCGCTCCGTCTCGGTTACCCGCCCCGGGGCGGCTCCGGGGAGACTGCCAGCGCGTGGCCGGCTGGCCCGGGAACCCTTTCACCTCGGTCTCCCGGCTTCCAGGCCCCAGCCGTTACTCACCTGCAAAGCCCCGGGGGCCTCCTGGCTGGGATCCGGGCCACGTGCACGCCCAGCTGCGCCACCCCAACCACTGGAGCCTTTGGGAAGCGGGGTTGCAATGAACCTTAGATTTTTCCAAAGGAGTGTTTTTCCTCCAGCCTCTCTGTGCACCCACCCACTCCAGCACCTGGCATTTCCCTTCGACTACACCCTCCCCACCCGCACGCGCACATACACGCACACGCACTGGCTCCTTTCCCTCCCCTCCATCCTCAGTCCCGTGAGAAGTCAGCCCACCCAGCAGGCCACGCCCAGACAGTCCCCCCCAGCCGCCCGTCGGCCCACGTCGGCCCACGAGCGGGGCACACCGCACTGGGCCGGGCGGAAGTAAGTGGTGCTTTGACAACCCCGGGCATCGTATTTCATAAGTGAGCCAAATGGAGAAAGGATTAGCTGTTTCACCCAATAAGCCCACATCTGTAGCTACATTCTGCCTGGGATAAAATTACCCTGGTTATTAATCCTTCTGCTTTAGGATATAAGCTGATCGCCAGCTGGGGTCAGGGAAAAATTCCACCCCAGCTCCGTCTCCCCTATCCCCTGCCCCAACTCCTGAGGCATGCTGCTGCACACTTAGGTCTGCAAACCAGGTTCAGGGTCACCTACTGAGGCGTGTCTGAGGCAGAAGAGCTGCAGTGTGTTCTGGAGGGGACATCCCTCCTCTCATGTAAGTATGCACTGAGAATCTACTTTGGGCAAGACATCATCCGTCTGCGCCGTGGGGGACACAAAGACCGTTCGGGCATGGCCCTTGCCTTTTTCATGCCAAGAAAAGCTGAAGTGTGTGGTCAGAACCTGCATGTGGTTTCTGGGAGTTCGTGCCCTGGGGCACCCTGGGTGTACCAGATGGCCTCAGGGAGTGCAGTTTGGGTACGGGCAGTGTTTGCTCGCCTGCGGCCGGCAAGGATTGGAGCCATTTCCTTCCACCTCAGTCCCACGTGGCCTCTCCCTGCAGTGAGTCATCGGGCCAGGCCAGGGTAGCTTTGCTTCTGGTCTCTGATCCTTTCTCTTTTGCTCCCAGAGCTGCAGGCACTGCAGACTTCGAGGAGTCTCCATTTCCGTGGTGGGCCCAAGAGGAGGGGAGCAGGCGGATGGCCGGGGTGTGCTCCTTCCAGCCTGTTGGGTCTGGGGCTACAGCGCACAAAGCAGTGACATCCTGAGGGGCCATTTTCCTCAGTCACTTGACACCTGGCATTGTGTGGCTGACCACATGATTCAGCCTCCAAAGTGGGACCTCTCAATGACAAAAAGAGGCACCACTGTTGATAATTTCATGGAATTTTCCTGAGCAAACCAGGATGTGTGCTTCCTGCCTGAGGTGTCGTCTCCTCTGGGTGTCTCTTATGAGGCACCGCTGAGATACAACCAGTTGTCAGCCGTCTCCTGATGGCTTCCGGATCTCTCTGCCCTCTCCCCTGTGCTCACCGTCCCCTTCGGCAGGCTGCTCTCTCCCTGCAGCAGCCCTTCCCCCAAAGCACCTGTATTTCCATCCTCCAACCCTGGATCAGCCCCACTATAAGTTTTTATTCTGCTATGTCCATGATGCCAGGTGATACCAGAGATCGTCATCAATAATGGTTGCTAAGTGAATAAAGCTGGGTTGACCCCACGACACAATTATGCTTTCTACCCTCAGATGTTTCTCAACATTGCTCAGTCCTTGCATTGGCTTTCTCATTCCACCTGGTAGAGTCCCTAACCTTCTATGGCCCAAATCAACATCTTCCCCTGATTCATGGTGCAGACTCTAATTTCACCAAGAGCAACAACAACAAAAAACAACTGAACAAGTAAAAAACAACTTGGGATGTGAACCTCTTAAAGTTTCCAAACTTTCCTCCTCCTCCAAACTGTGCCTCTCTACGGACACCTGTTATTTTGTCTAGCAGACCCCCTCTTCAATGAAAACTACCCCTCCTCCCACCCCATCTGTGTGTTCCCCTGGGTGCTGGCATGTGCTTACATAGGATGTCCTGTCCACAGCCCAGGTGGAATTTATGGACCCACGCTTGGATTCCTGAATACTCAAGATGAGAGAAACATTAATTTGCTTCACTGTAGTAACCATTTTACTACCTATATGTATCTGGTAACATCATATTGCAAACTTCAAATATGCACAATAAAGTTTATTTGAAAAAAAGAAAACTGGAAAATTGAAAGTAATATATGTGCAATTAAAATCTACAAGTAAATAGATAAATTCTCAAGATGGACGAGTGAGAACTTTTCTCTAGAATTTTGGGTTTGGGGCCAAGAGGGCCCTTTCCCACAGCTGCGGTTGTTGAGATGTGACATTTGGGAGTTCGTGGCAGCCTTGTTTCCCACCGGGCTGAAGGAGCAGAGGGCCTGTGAGGACCGAGAGAAAGGGGAGGCAGGTGTGAGAGGGAAATGGGCACAAGCGAGTGAGAGTCCTGGTCTCGGTGGTCCCAGGGCCCAGCCACATGCCATCAATAAGCCTCTTTACCTGCTTCCCAGAGAGAGAGCCCCTCCTCCTGCCTCTGGCTGGTTCCTCCTCCTGCACTGTGCTCCGGTCCCACCTGGACACCCTTGTTCTGTCACTTGCACCACTTCTCCTGAATCTTCCGTCATTTCAGGGACACATTTGTTCCAAAACTAAATCAACAAAGGTTTTTTCTTTCATCTCTGTCCCTCCTCAATATCTGTCCCTTTCCTTCTACACATTAGTTCTATTTTCTCACCTCCTACTTCACTCCCAATCTACTGCTGCAGTCTTGTTCCATCTCTTTCCCGACCCCACTGTCTGGATGGGTAGTGCCCTGCACGGGCTGTCCACCTGCTCGCCTTCATGCGGCCTGTCCCCAGCACGCGGCATCCGTAACCACCTCCTCTTTTTTGAAATTGCGACTTCCCCGGATGGGTTTCCTCCTGGTGCTTGACCTAACGCAGAGAAGCCTGACCTGCCAAAGCTGCACCACAGCAGTCAGGATCTAAAGCTCTAGATCTTTCTAACGTACCTCTCACCCCATAAAAATGCAACTGGCATGTGCCTGCTCTCCTCCTGCACTGCTCAGGGAAGGCTGACTCATCTAACGAGATCGCTGGAGCTAAGGCGTTCAAGGGTGATATTTTGATTTAATATTTTAAATCAAATATTTATATTTGATTTAATATTATGATTAATAATAATTAATGTGATTTAATATTTTGATATTTTGATAACTGCTCTCAAAGACTTAGCTTAGTATCTCTCAAACTTAGATCATAGTGGAAGTGGGTGCTGAGGAACAGGGATGGGGCAGAAGAAGGGGGTTGGGGATATACTGTAGAAAGTCTAAGAGTTTTTGAGATATTTAAGTTTTGTATTTTCACTTTAATGTTAATCTGTGTTTGATCGTGCGTTTCAATTTACTGTTCTCTTGGCACCCAAGTAATCACCAACTTTTAGCAAGTGGGGTGTCATCTCAACGAATAAGAGAATTTTTCCTTCTAACGTGAATCTCTTTGTTCCTCAAATTGGGAAGTGCTCACTCAGGAACAAGCGCCGTGGCAATGGGAGTGCTGTCTATGTCCCTGGCAGCGCCAAGGGGACAGACGCAGAAATGCAAGACTACCCTCAAAAATGCAAGGTCCTGCCCTCAAAAACTCACAGCCCTACTGGGAAAACAACACAGGAACACTGAAAACAATGAATACAATGAAAAGTGACACTGTGAAATTGACACACAGTGATACATTGTTAGGGATGTGGATGCTGCTTCCACAGGAGACTGGAGAGCTTGTAGGGGGAGGGTCTTGGTAGTGATGCTGGTCTTGGAATTGTGCAGGACCTTAAAGGAAAGTTAGGAGCTTTGTAGCCAGAGGAGGGAGAGAGGAGAGAGAAAGAGATTGGGATTCTAGGTATGAAGGAAGTCCAAGAGTCCATGAAGTCCGGAGCTTGGAGATCAGACTGGACCGAATGAGGGGTGTTTGGGGGACACAGTGGATGATACTTGCTTACCCACTTCTCAAACTGAATGCATACGTGGGCCATCAATACAGCAGGGATACCAAAAATTTTTGTTCAAGAATTTATTGTGGGAGTTTTTTAAAGCATCAAGAAAGATATCATGGGAAAGAGCAGAACAGAGTTGGACGTCCTTATACTTACGTTATGGCTTTTGATACTGTTTTATATTTACTTCTATGGAGGATAGAGGTGACACACCATAATCGCATCAGAGTTTGTGACCTCTGTATACAGCTCTTTAGCAGAAGATAAACACACACGTAAGAGTTTTTTGTTGTTGTTGCAGTGATTAAGCCTTTTTGGTTCATTACCATTGTTGACTGGCATTGATGGGAAGAGGTGACGTCCCCTTGAACGCAGAGTAACGCCTGAAACAACGGGTGGTGTCTATTACTTTTATTACCTTGACAGTCCTGAGACAACCGTGATGCTGTTCACACACTGTCTTCGTTCCTCCGTGTTACCAGGGTGCTACATCCTAATAAACTCATCCTAGGTCATTCGGCGCTGTTGCGTGGGGTGGTGAGGACCTGACGACATGCTGTCCTGAGTCTCACACAGCTGTGCAGTGAGTGCATATGTGACTGATTAAGGAGGATTTGTGCTGAGAAAAGGTGTCCCGAGACTGGCTCGGGGAAGGACAAGAGGACGTCTCTCAGGAGAGATCAGCTGTCCCCCTGCCCCGAGAGCTTTCTTAACAAGACCCCGTCGCCCTTCGCAGTAGCATATTGCAGCGTCCCCAAGCCCCAGGGAGAAGGTCCTTGCTCGTGGCCCCTCAGCTCCTGCATGCTGCAGTTCAAGCCCGTCTCGGCCGCCTGGTTCTTCAATGCCAGGTTTTCTCAGGGTCAACTTACAGTGGGTTACATCCTAATAAACTCATCCTAAAGTAAAAATATCGTAATTTGAAAATGCATTTAGCACACCTATCCTGCCAAACATCGGAGCTGAGCCTAGCCTACCTTAAAGGTACTCAGAACACTTACTAGCCTGCAGTTGGGCAAAATCATTTTGCACACAGCCTGTTTTACCAGAAAGTGCTGAATAGATCACGTAATTTATTGAATGCAATACCAGTATCGGTCGTTTACCGTCGTGGTCGCGTGGCCGACTGGGAGCTGCGGCTCACTGTCTACCCAACAACACGCGTGTCTCCTACTGAATGTCGCTGGCCCAGGAAACAATCGACGTGGAAAAGTGGAAGCATGGTTTCTCCTGGATGCATAGCACTTTCACAGCTCTGTAAAGTCTAAATATCTTAGGCCAGGACGTCTGTGTTGCTACAGCCAGTCTAGGATTAAAATCCCCAGAGGGCCCGTGAGCAGGAGGGAGAGGCACTTACAGAAAAGCCCTCCAAGGGGAGGGGTCTGCAGGAGGCTGCGGGCCCTGGGGACTCACTGAGGAAGAGTAATGACATTGAACACAGCAGAGCGCCGGGCCAGCGTCACTGCCCAGAGCGTGGCCCTGAGTGAAAGTGGATGGCTTCGATTATCTGGGCATCTTGACGAATGGCCACTGCACCTGCTCTGGAGGAGTGGGGAGGAAACTAGCTGGAGATTAATCACTTACGGCATCACTGAATGGGGAGTGCTTACAGCCTGGGGTAGCCAGGGGGACAACAGGGTCACAAAAGCACAGGGAAACCTAGAGTAATCGGGCCACCATTAGAAAGAAATGGGCAGATAGAACACCGAGCCCCGTTTTTAAGGCTGATTTGCCTAAGGTCTGAACAATTGAAGCAGCCCAGGTAGGAATGGCTGGTGGGGTTCAGTCCTTGGAAGTGCCCAGACTAGAGTATGGCCCAGGCCTGGGGACCCTCAGGGTAGCCCCAAACCAGAGAAGGAGGGTCTCAGAGGCACAAGGAGGGAGATACCACAAAATGGGGTGAGGAAAGGAAGTGAAGACTAATGAAAGTAAGCTTCTAGAAGAAAATAAAGCAGTGTGCAATTCCTAGCCTTTCCTACAATTTTAACCACAGTTTTTCATTATCTCTGTTCTTCTCTGCCCCCAAATTACTATGGATGTGTGTGCATGTGCGTGTTTAAATTAATGGATTTGTTTTTTCTTTGAGAAATGTTTGTATATGTGCAGCGTTTAACACGTGGTACATAAAAATGTTTGTTGAATTAAGAACAATAATAGTTAATGTTTACTGCACTTTGTCTACGTCAGGCAGTGTGTTAAATGCCCCACATGAATAATTTGATTTAATCCACATAGTCATCTTATGAGGTTTTTAAAATTCCTCTTTTATGGATTCAAAAACCTGAGGGTCAAATAAGTGAAGTAACCTGCTCAGCTAGTAGGTGACACACGTGGGAAGAAAGAGAGGGGAGAGCGAGGAAAGGAGCAAGAGAGAAAGGGAAGAAGGAAGGAAGGAGGGAAAGGGGGAGGAAGGCAGGAAGGAAGGAAGGAAGGAAATACCTTAAGGAAGGGATATGAGAAGTCTCCCAGGATTTCTTTTGAAACTCATTTGTCTGGACACAAAAGCATGCCTAGCACGTGGATCCACTTTAATTCCTCTTAACCACCAGGTGCTGAGTGCTGTAAAGTGCTGTGAAAACCAGCTCGGGCTCAGCTGGGACTGAAAGAAAATAAACGACAGGGCAGGATTTTCCATGAACGTAGAAAATACAACACAAGCAGCCCTAGCTGCCTGGACTGCTGACTCCTGCAGCCTTTAGCGACAGCACGGAGACAGTGGGACAGAGAGATGCTCACTTTCCAGGTTGCTGATGGTCGAAAAACGATTCTGTGAACCTCATGCAAGCAGATTTCGTTCAGAATCATAACAGTAAAACCATTGAGAGACTGAAGGGAAACATGAATAAACGAAAATAAAGGTTAGATAACCCCACAGGAATGCATACCAAATGATCTGCCTCAGGTGCAGAGAGGCAGAACACGATGTTGACTCTGAGCTACCTAGCAGCATAAGCAATAAGGGAAATAATTGTTCAGAGAAAGCACAGCTTTTTCAGATTTTGAAAGCTTGGGTATTTTTTTCTGGGCCAACATCCTCAACAGCATCCTGCAGTGTTAGTCAGAAAATTTCATGTTTATGTCTTTGGATTCCATGCAGGAGATTTCAGCCCCACGGCAGCTGCAGTAGCAGCGTCCTTGGAGGGCAAAGAACCCAGGGCCTCACTGATACCCTGGTGGATGGAAAGGGCCTTTATTGCTCCATTACTGCCCCTTCCTTGGAACCACACCCGGAATCGGAGGAGTAGCAGAGGGTTTCAAAATGCCACTCTGGTGGTGCCACTGTTGGAAGCTTCACTCACCCCATGGCCTCAGTCAGCCCAGCATGCCCCAGGACGAGGGGACCCAGTCGCCTGGGATCGAAGCCTGAATGAGCCAGAGAATGGCCCAGGGAGGAAGCAGGTGGAGAAGTGCAAAACACCCCTAAGTGTCAGCAAATGTAGACTGAGAGAAAGCGGCCAGCGAGGCTGGAACCACACAAAGCAGTAGGAGAAAGAGAACTGACAGCTCCTCCTGGCCTGCTGCCTTTGGGCCCAGAAAGCAGCCCCTCCGTGGCTGGCGGCTGGCCAGACGCTGCCCGTCGTTCACGGCGGCTGGGCAGGCCCTACGGATAGCGGACATCGCACTGTGACTTTGATTCGGTTAACAAGGGCTGGACATTTTATGGACCCAGGACCGTCCTGGGTGAGCCACATGTATGAGCTCAACTCATCCCCACTGACAACGCTGAGCTGGGCACTTTTATTGTTCCCATTTTCAGATTAGGAAACTGAGGCTCACAGTGGAGGGGGCTGGGAAATACACCTTCACTGAGTGTTCTGTGGCCGCGATGTCGCTGCTGTGCAGGTGTGGAATCAACAAATCTCTTCACTCCCCAGCTTGGTGGAGACAAGTTAGCCTGTGCCCCATCTCCAGTGCTCCCCCAATTCAAAAGAAAGAGGACTGGGCAGGGCATAAGCAGACCTTTCAAAAAAAATTCATTGGGAAAAAAAACTGGATCTCCAGATCATGAAAATGGCCTTAAATTACTGCACCAAAGTAAGTGGCTTTCCCCCTCCCCTCCCTCTTTCCTTTCCTCCTTCCCTCCTTCCTTCCAGCCCAAGTATCTGTGAAGTTTTTACAGTGCCCCTTTCCCAGGCTGTGAGGGGTTTGAAGATGACAATAACGTGGTCCCTGCCCGCAAGAGCTCACACTCTGGTGAGGAGACAGGACGCTGGGCAGCTTCCACACGCTTGCATGAGGGGCTGGCGCGGGAGCCCGTGGGGTGACGGAGAAGCAGAGTGAGCAGACGCCCAGGTTAATGTGTGACACGGGGCCTGGGGAGGCCGGGGTGCAGGGCCAGGGGTTTGGGCTCGTCCCAGCAGGGGCCGATTTTGTCTAGAGACAGAAATGTCCGGAGACGTTGTTGGTTGATGCCACTGGGGTGGCATTTGGTGGGATGCTACTGGCGAGAAGAGGCCAGAGATGCCGCTTAACACCCTACAATGCACAGAACAGTCCCCCATGACAAAGAATTGTCCAGCCTAGGGACCCCTACGCTGCAGTCATGAGCCATGGAAGGTTCTAGGCAGGACAATGAAATGTGAGAACACACACCATCTAGCCTCATTCCTGTGTTGCTGTGATGAGCAAATATAATTGCACCTACAAAAAAACTTTATGAAGTGAAAAAAATGTAGGCATTATTGTACTATAAAGAGCATCTTTTTACCAATTATACAATTATTATACGGTACTTATAGTAAAGTAGAAAATATAGTGGAGCAAAAAGAGGAAAATGAAACTCACTCATTTCACCATCCAGAAATAACACCATTAACATTTAGGTGTGTATTTTTAGCTTTCCAGGCGTACGTGTGTGTGTGTGATTTTTTCATTAATAAATGGAATCATGCCTTCCCCACCAATTTATATTACAAATAGCCTCTCATATCAATAAAATGTTTCTACTCTATTATTCTGACAAAGAGTGTCCTCTATTGTTAGATTGTTGTGTCATTTCAAATTTTGCTCATTTACAGACGTTGCTGGGAGTCACTTCTTACTGGTTTTAATTCAGTCAAAGATGTGGAGCTGAGGAGTGCCTTGCGGGCCACGCAGCACGGCCAGGCCCGGCCCCGGCCCCGGCCCTGCTGCTGCTGGTGGGGACTGTGGGGAAGACAGTCGTCCCTGCCCCTGGAGGTTCAGGCCTGCTGAAACGAAGTGACAGCAGACAGACTAACAGGAAACAAAGGCGCACACACCTATTTGCGTGCGTAAGCGCGGGAGCATCGCGGAGCGTGAGACTCGGGAAGAGTCAGATGCTTGGGGCTGAAATGCCCTTTCCACAGGGCAGAGGGAGACGGGAGATGTGGGCGATTTTGAGGGGTAGGAAATGATTTTCAGGCCACCTGAATGAGCCCAAAGACCCAACAACAGCCTGGGAAGAGGCTCCTCTGGGCTCCGGGGACGCTGCGGGCAGTGCGGGCGGAACTGCTGAGAGCAAAGGCTGTCTGCTCAGCAGCTGACGTCCCCCAGGTCATCTCTTGCAGCTGCCCTCAGAAGAGCAGAGAAGAGTCTGGGTGTGGTGACGACTTTCGGTCTTTTATTTTTTCTGCTGATTAACCTTTCCTGGTTATTTGATGTGATTTCTAGAGAGGGGATCTTAAGACAATTGCATTTCTTTTGGAAGGAGTTTTTCTCAGTCAGATAAGGGAACTTGCAGAGTGTCCGTCCCCATGCTTGGGGTGGGGTGGGGGGACTAAGAGAAGATTAGAAAGCCCTTGGGTCTGAGGCCTTGTGAGCGCTTTAGTTCAAAGCGCTCGGCACGCTGGAGCACGGTGCTCGGGGGCGTGTTCTCTGACCCCAGCAGAGTGTCTGTGTGGGACGCGGGCGCACGGGGCGGATGGGGTGGCGACTGCGCCCCACCTGGGTGGACGCTTGCCTGCTCTTGCCCTGGGCTGGTCAGGGTGCCTAGCATGGGCCTTCCTCCTTGGGCTTCTTGGGTTGACAGTTCTGAAAGGCAGAGATGGGGAGTCCCCACCTCTGGGGGACTGTGTGCCCCCCACCTTGGGGGACTGTGTCCTCGCAGGCCTCAGAGGTCGGCAGCTCCACGCTTGCCTTCTCCCGGCACCCAGGGCCCGCACCCACTGCACAGAGAATCCTTCCGTCCTCGGAGCAAGGCCGCCCCGCGGGAAGCGAGGAGAGAGAACGCTGAAAGCGAGGCGGGGGCAGAGCGGGAGCCCAGACAGGGACGGGCAAGGACAGGCAGAGGCAGAACGGAAAATGACTTTGAATCTGTGGAATGAAAGATCCTTCCTGGCCCAGGTGTCGGTGCTGAGCCCGGCACCCCCGGGGTGTGACAGAAACAAGGTGGCAGGGAGAGGGGCATGTCCTCCACGCCCGCGTGCCCCATGCGTGAGCCCCGAGAGCACTCAGCCGGCACGACCGTGGGTGGAGACGCTGGGGGAGAGGGGGTCCCAGGGTGACGCCGCAGGCCGGGCTGTGCGTTTTCTCACCACGAAACAGAGCTGTGTGCCCGTCACAGCTGTGGCACAGGGGACAACAGGCCCAGTCGGGCTGTGCTAACAGGCCAGTTTCGAGCCGGGTGGGATGTGTGACCAATGGGGCCCCCACTCCACCTTCCAGCCGCCCCCCCCCCCCGTCACTTCTCAGCGACAATTCCCAGGGCCCACGGGCCTCTCCAACAGTGCTGCTTGTATCAGAACATGACTGCGAACGTCAGCGAGGAGAGGGGGGCAGAGAACACGCGCTGGGGCCAGAAGTGTCACCCGAGGCGGAAAGGCGTCAAGGCCTTGCCTTGGCCGCGTGGGCTGGGCGGATTTCCTGCCAGACCATCCCTGGGGAGCTGCAGGAACATTCCCTGACCCCGCAGCCCCCTCTCAGGGGACGGAGGGGCCGGCTCACCTAAATGGCTGCACACACCTGCCCCGCGGCACCCCCTGGGCCTGCGCAGCTCCCCTCTGAACTCAGCGAATTCCGCCGCGGGCACTGCCCGGGGGGACATGGTTTCCATGGCTTTGCCCAGCGTGGTGGGGGACTGGCCCGGGACAGCTCGGGGAGAGGGGCCGGGGAGACCCTGAACCGAGGAGCATTTGGGGAGCCCAGAGGCAGGCGGGCACCGCGGCCGGGCTTGGCTAAAGTAGGACTGTGCACCTGTTTAATCTGGAGAGAAAGGCGGCGAGTTACGGCGGTGCTCTAACGCGCCCCATTAAGTATTCCCGGAATCCAAGTGCAAAAGGAACAGAATAAACCTCCGCGAAGCTCCAGGCTAGGGCTGGTCTGGGGGGCGGGGCGGCCCAGCTGGGCGGTCGGACAGCAGGGCTCCGAGCCGGTGCCGGCCACCTCCTGCCCTCCGCCTGGGTGTGTCGGGGCACGGCTTATCCTGGCGTCTGCAGGAAGTCGGGGAGAGCAGGGTGGCCCCTGTGGGCGCAGCTGGCAGGCTGACTTCCTGCGCGCTCGGGCCACCCGGGGTCTCCAGGGAAGCAAACGCTGTCACGGGACTCACAGGCACTACGCTACATGCTGCAGACCTACGAACACATTTATTTAATCCTCACGACAAACCAACAAAGTGGGTATTATTATTGCCCCCATGTTACAGATGAGAAAACCAAGGCCCAGAGAGGTGAAGTGGCTTTCCCCAGACACACAGCAAGCAAGGCGCGGGCCGGGATCTGAGCCCGCCGTCTGGTTCCAGAGTCCCTGCCCTGGACCAGGACGCGGCACTGTCTCTAACCGTGTTTTAAACCACTTATTTGGCCCAAGACCTGTTTAGCAGGCCACGCCCGCCCTGCCTGGCTCTCACCCACTGGACTGGCTTTGCGTCCGGGGCAGACACCCGCCTTGGCGCGGCCAGCCCAGCACCTAACAGGTCACCCCAGAGCCTATTCCCTGTGGGGTTCCCACCTCAGGAAGCGGGAGAGTCATCTAGCTCGCTGGCCCTTCACAAGCTAACAGGAAAGGGTGTCCGGGCCTTGCTCCCAGCAGCTGAGGCCAGCGCCCCCGACAGGCCAGTCCCGGGATCTCTCGAGACCATGAAAACCTGAGGTCTTTGCTTAAGGGGGCTGGGAAGGCCGCGCGCCCTCATGCCCACCCGGAGCCTGGGGCGCTGACTGCGCGCTGAGGGCCCGGAGGGCTGCGTGGTGGAGTCGTGCTCCCTCTCTGCTCCCTGCACGCCCTTAAGGCTGTCTGCCCTTCCCCGAGGCCAGAGCTGGCCGCTCTCAGAATCCCAGGAAGAGGCCTGCTTGACCCAAACTCCCCTCACCACCCGCTGAAAGCGGCCACGTGACTGAACTCTCTGGAATAGTCTCTTTTTCTCCCAGTGACTCATCCAGCCTCCTCCCTGTTACCAGGAATATCTTTCCAAAACACGAATCAGATTAGGTCTCTCCCCTGCTTCAAACAATGTTGAGTCTGATGGAGCCGGCTGCCCACAGGATACAGCCCCAGTGTCCCACGATGCCACACAAGGCCCTTCACAGCCCAGCCCGATCCCCTGGCCTCTGCCTACTTTAGCCAGCGCAGCTGACCTTCATGGTTTCCTGGGGTCAGTTATGCTGCCTTCCCTGCCCAAGACCCCTCAGCCTGGTGTACGTCTCCTACTCAACCCTCAAAACCCCATTCAAACACCTCCTTCTGGTGCTACACTCACCCACCTCTGTCTGGGGTTAAAAAAAAAAAAAAAGCTAGCAGAACCTTTGCAGGTGCCCCTTATCATGCCCCTTGTGTCACGTTCATTCACTGAAATGTCTGTCCCTGCACTCTGATGAGCTGCTTAATAGAACGTGGCTGTATCTTTGTATTTCTAGCACCCATGACCAAAAATGCCGTTGAAGTGCAAATGTTTGGGAGAGAGAAACCCATGGAGCCAATGCTCCCCATTAACCAGCGGTATGAACGCATTTCTTTAGTTAGCTCCAGCAGAGAACACGTTTGGAGAGATCCAGCTGCCAGACAGGGGAGTTCTGATGGGACAGGGGAGGACTCTACTCTGGGAGAGTCTGGCCATGGGGACTGGGGCCACTGAGGGGCTGCAAGGGCTCGGCAAGCTCAAGGCTGAAAACCAAGCTTCGTCAGACTCGAGGCTTGCCCCAGGCCAGCCCTGCCCGGAGGAGCCCGTTCTGCCTCCTGACTTGTCTGCCCTAGACCCTGCCTCTCCCACTGAGGCGATCCTGGCCTTTGGTGTCCTCCTCGTGACAGTGCAGAAAGCAGCCCGGCACCTCCTCCCCGTCTACTGCAGTGAGCACAGGTCATCCCCATGTCCTCTGTCCTCCTGTGGGCAGCACCTTCCCTCCCCTGCTGGCTCCTCCTCACGCCATTGCGGCCTGGACATCACCGCAGCTGCTGTCCGGAGGCTGTGGCGCCTTTGGAGCCAAGTCAATCCGAGTTTGAATTCTATCTCAGCCTCAGTCTCAATTTCCTCAACTGCAAAAAAAGGGGTAGGGAACCATCCCAGAGGGCTGGTGTGACAGGTAGAGATAGCATGTGCAGAGTCTCAGTGAGCAGTACTTGGTAGCTCTGAGGTCCGGAGGTCTCCTGGCGCGTCCCTTCATGTCAGGGAACAGCAGTGAACTGGGTTCGTGAGCCTGGTCAGAGAGGTACGTCCAGGTCACCTGGAGCCGCAGCGTGCCCGGCATGGACACTGCACCGTGCACAGCCCTGAGCAGGGCAGGGTGCAATCCCATTTTTGTAGGAAAAAATAAAGCCGGACATATAAATGAATACACCTGGAAAACATCTAGAAGGATAAATACCAAAATATGAACAGTCTTGGGGTTATGAGTGGTTTTCTTTCTTTTTGTTATGTGTTTATCTACTTTTTTTCCCATGCACTGAGTAACAAGAAGAAAGAAAAATTAAACCACATGTGGTTGAAATCTGCGTGCAACATGGGCCTTCAATTCAAAGCACCATCTGGGATTTGTGTGTCAAAGAAGCGTGGTTTCCAACTGCAGCTGGCTGCAGCCTCCGTGTGGGAGGAATTGGGGCAGCTGCACACGTCCCCGCCTCAGGAAAGTCCCCGTGTGGGCAGAAGGCAAGTGCCGCACCCAAAGCACAGGCTTGCCTGCAGCCACCGCGTGGTAGACGGGCTTGGAAAGTGGAGGGCATTATTGCTTCAAACACACTGTCCACTTGATAAGTAGTATTTTGGATTTTTATTTTTGAAAATTAAGTTACATTTCTAATTCATTTAGCTTTATGTCTAAAAGAATACTCTAGGAAAACTTGTGAAACAATGTCATTCTGCAGTTCAAACTCTCACTTCTTTGTATCTGTCTATTTTATCAATTGGTCCATTAGTTGGTTTTCTTGAGGTAAGAAATGCCTCCACTCACTAGTGAAAACTGGTTCCATCAGGACAAACGGCACCACATTTATTTCAGGATAAAATCCTGATGCTGTGGCCTCCTTCTTTGGCACTGACATGCTGGAATGTACCACAGCAAAGGAGGTGATGACATTTCTGTGTCCATGAAAAGCTATGAAGCAATTTTGTGGGGTGGTTTCTCATGAGCCCTGCTCAGAGTCCAAGCAATAGACTAAATTAACTCTTGACGGTCTTTTCAGTTCTACAAGTCTACCAAATTTATTGCAGAGAGGCGTTCTCTTTACATAGTTCCTCATCCCTCCATGAAGGAGAGATTGCAGGAAAATTTGGCCCAAATTATTTTAACATAAAGATTAGCCAAGTTTAGGTGCCAAAGATTCAAAGTAAGAGTTATGAATCATAATAAAAATGATGTCTTCAAGAGACAAAGTGATCTGCAAGGTAAGACTATCTAAAATATGTCTAAAAATAAAAATTTTACAGTGTAAAGTAGTTTTAAATGTTGGTTAATTCAACTGCTCAATTACATTATCAATAACCCAGATTCTTTTAGTCTTCCTCCTCTGCCACCTCTAACATCTTGCTCTTCGCCTCATGGTCTCAGGACGGCTGCAACAATTTAGAATCATCACATCCTCAAGCAGAAATGTCCAAAAGCCTATTTATAAATCAATCATGGACAAGAAGAATGTAGTTATTGTGAAATGAATCATGAATCCCTGCCCAGGGCGGGAAGGCAAACTTCCTTCTTCAAAATAGTGGTCTTGATACTTGAACAAAATCAGCATTTGGGAAGATGGAAGAGGAAAAGACTGGATGGGAGGTAGTCCACTAAGAAGAGCTGTCACAAAGATGGATATGAGATTTATAATGGATAACACTCAATGCTAGAAGACAACAGAGGAATTCATTTATGGTTCTAAGAGAGAAGTAATTCAAACCTGAAAAGCTATACCCAGCCAAACTATCAATCAAATAGGAGAGAAAAATAAAGTCAGTTTCAGGTAAGAAGAAATGAGAAATTTTATCTTCCATAAACCTTTTGAAGAATAAAAAGATGTATTCCATCAAAGCAAAATTGAAACCCAAGAAAGTGAAATATCTGTGATTCAGCAAAAGTGAAATTAACCTAAGAATGCAACGAAAATAAATTTTAGCTGGAAACTCTGCAGCAGTTCTAGAAGACAATTCACTCAAAATTAAAATGAGAAGTATCAAAGGACTCCATTGTGTATGTCATCAAAAGGCAAGTGGGTTCCATTATGCAATTCTGTGATTAGGAACGTAGAAATTTTGATCTGATGAAAGCATATGTTTCTTTTTTCAACAACAATAAGCAAAACAGCTATAAATGCAAGGTAACACAGTAGCTGTAAAATATCATAGTACAAATATGAAGCAGAATTAAAAGTGGCATGACATTGAGCAATTGATTTTAATTGTAAAAAGAACCCATTTGGCCATGAGGTTTACAAAGTTTTCCTTCCGGTAGCCCAGTGGAGGGAAATAGGGTCACATTTCTTTTGCTATAGATCTAGTCATACTTTTGGGGGGGTCATCAATAGATGATGTTTATATCATCGTAACCTTGCAAATGCTATTTTTTGTTCTACACCTTTATAATCAGTCTGTAGACAAGTGAAGCAGATTAATTATAGTCACAGAACAAAATGTTGAGGTTACAAGTTTTAAAGATGCTGCACTGTTACAGCTGGTATAAGCTGAGAAGGTTGAAGAAAAAAGTAGGAAAAAAACAAAGGTGTGCTAATTTCACATATATTTAGGGAGGATAGTTAATAAAACATGGTCTGAATAAAGATTTAACAATGTCCAAACTATAGTAATGAACACTCAAAAGCCGTAATTATGATCTCTAAATGCCATTTTATACTAAAAGTAACTAGAACTTTTTGGGGAAATATTAAAAGTTAATCTGGGCCTGGGGCACCCAAAAAAGTGTCCCATGGGCCTGAGATATCTACTCATACCAGAAAATGAGAAGGGACCAAAGATTCTTGGAGTCAGGTAAAAAGGACTCAGGAATGAACTTGAAGAAGCTTTCATTGACCAAAGACAGGACAATTTGAACATCAATGAGAACTGAAACACAACGATTTAAAGCACATCAAACATGAGTTCATCATGATACTAAAGGAAAAACTCAGTGGTAACCATTGGAGGATGCTGGGAACCAACTCATCATTTTAAAAACTGGTAATGAAACAAGTTTTAAAGTAATTAAGAGTCAAGCAATTATTTCTGCTTTTCCTGTATCTGAGGATAACCAAATTGTCAAGGGAGAAATTTCTTTCTATAGAAGCATTCTAAATCTTAGGGGAATAAGGACTGGGAGACTTATTACTACCGCAATGAGTGAAAGAGTTTAAGTGACAGTCATCAAGGATGGCCGGACTCGTTCAGGGAGATGATCCGACGCGATGTAGCTCCTGGTGGAGTTAACAGCACTATGTATAAAGTGTTTGTGCCAGAAAATATTTAATAAAATCACAACCTCAGTAAGTCTCTAGATCTAATTACCAATTTTCCAGAAACACAAGGGATAGAAGAACATGTTAAATGACACCATTGAGTTGCAATCATCAAAATTCAGACGGTGGAAACTCTACAGGTCAACAATTCAGTTTTTTCAACTGCAGTGGGAAGCAAAAGAAGGATGAGAAACTTATAGATTAAAAGAGACTAAAGATACTGTCAATCAATTGTAGTATAAGGATTTTATTTATATCTTGATTTGAACAAACTAAAAAAAATGACATAGTAAAATTTCAACAGTAACTTGACTATTAAGGAATTATTGTAATTTTTTTAGGTGTGGAATTGCATTGAGCTTATGTTTTTTTATAAGAGTCACTAGTTTTAAGAAATACATATTGAAATATATAGATAATATAATATGATGTCTAAGATTTGTTTCAAATAATTGGTGGAGGGGAGTGAGTGGGGAGAGGGAGGAAGCCAGGTGCCGGGTATTCGGGGGCTGACTGTATTCTTGTCTCGACTTTTGCATATGCTTGGAATTTCCCATATTAAAATGTTTTAGGAGATGAAGATTTGCATGTTATTTAAAGCTAAAGATTAACCACTAGAAAACCCAAAAATATGTTGTCAAATAATAATCAAATCTCAAGAGACAGAGGCACAGGGTTGACGGGAGTTAGCAGAAGTGCACTGACTCCTGGGAGAGGAAGCCTGGCACTACAGCGGGAGAATCAGGGCATGGACATACACACAGATGCTTTAGAATTATGGAGATAACCACTAGGAACACTTTAAAGTATTTATTAAGAGGAGGAGGATGGAGGAAGGGAAGCTTTCCCTTCTCATTTTACATTATTTTATATAGTGTGATGATTTTAACTTATGCATATATTGCTTTTTATTGTGGTAAAATACATATAACAAAATTTACCACTTTAACTATTTTTAAGTGTACAATTCAGTGGCACTAAGTACATTCACAACGTTGTGCAACCATTGCCACCATCCATTCCCAGAACATTTTCAGCATCGCAAACAGAAACCCAACAATAACTCTTCCTTTCCCTTCTCCCCAGGCCCTGGTAACCACTGTTCTTTCTGTCTCTCTGAGCGCATCTCCTCTAGGTACCTAACATAAGCAGAATCATACAAGATTTGTTCCTTCGTGTCTGGATTATTTCACTGGGCATAATGTTTTCAAGGTTCATCCATGTTGTATCATGTATCAGAACTTCTTGTTTTATTGTGATAAAAAATATATAACATAAAATTTACCATTTTAGCCTTTCTTAGGGGTACAGTTCATTTTTATCAAGTATGCTCACATTGTTGTGCGACCATCTCCAGAACTTTTTCATCATCCCAAACAGAAACTCTGCACCCATTAAACAATAATTCCCCATTCTCTTCTCCTCCTAGCTCCTGGAAACCACTGCTCTACCTTTCTGTCTATGAATTTGATTACTCTAGGAACCTCACACCAGGAGAATCACACCGTGTTTATCCTTTCATGACTGGTGTGTTTCACTTGGCACAATGTTTTCAAGGTTTTCCATGTTGCTCCATGTGCAGAATTTCATTCATGTTTAAGGCTGAATAATAGTCCATTGTATGTATGCACCACATTCTGTTTATTCATTCATTTGTCAATAGACATTTGGGATGTTTTGTTTTGTTATTATAGATAATGTTGCTATGAACATTTGTGTACAAGTACCTGTGTGAGTCCCTGCTTTCCATCCTTTTGTGTATGTACCTAGGACTGGAATTACTGAGTCCTATGGTAATTCTATGTTTAACGTTGTGAGGAGCTGCCAAACTTGTCACGGCAGCTGCACCATTTTATATTCCCACTGACAATGCACAAGAGTTCCAATTTCTCCACATCTTTGACAGCACTTGCTATTTTCTGTTTTGTTTTGTTTTCTACAATAGCCATTCTAATGGGTGTGCAGTAGTATATCATTGCAGTTTTGATTTGCATTTCCCTAATGACTAGTGATGTTGAACATCTTTTCATGTGCTTATTGGCCAGTTGAATATTTTCTTTGGAGAAATGTCTATTTGAATCCTTTGTCCATTTTAAAATAGATTTATTTTATTTTTTTATTGTTGAGTTGCAGGAGCTCTTTATATAGTCTGGATATCAACCCCTTATCAGAAATATGATTGGCAAATATTTTTCCCACTCTGTGTGTTCCCATTTTACTCTGTTATAGTGTACTTTGATACACAAAAGTTTTTAATTTTGATAAAATTCTGTTTATCTATTCTTTCTTTTCTTTCCTGTGCTTTTGGTGTCACATCCAAGAAGTTATTGCCAAATGCAATATCATGAAGTTTTTTCCCTATGTTTTCTTCTAAGATTTTTATAGTTTTCGCTCTTATGTTTAGGTCTTTGATCCATTTTGAGTTAATTTTTGTGCAGGCTGTAAGGTAAAAGTGCACATATTACTCTTAATGTTTAAATATAAACATTTAAGAAATTAAGATGTAAAAGTATTCAACATAGCTAATGCAATAGGATGATTGTTCTCTTCATGAAATTACCCCTTTACAAAATTGAAGTAATTTAATTACTTTGGTTTTTATCCGCAGAAACTCATAGTTTTGAAAATCACATTGTTCTTTCCACCTTAAGTTTTGCAATCGCCTTCTGTTGAATTGTATTGGAAAGTCCCAAATAGCCACTGACCAAAGGTCACCAATGACTCTTTTCCACAGTGCTCTGGAGAAATCTCAACCCTTGACAGAGCAGTGGTTTCCAGCCCCTTTGCTACCCGGAAGGCTTGGCTTCTCATTTGTTCATGAGGAGGGCCAAAAAAAGATTCTGTAAGGCTAGTGCACTGCACACAGTAGGTGATCAACAAAGTCTGCTACATGCGTGTGTGGTTGGCTTACTGACTGTCACCACAGGGCACTTTGCTACAAGAATAAGAGGGCTTCGTTCAACTCACCCTGAAACAGCGTTTGAAAAGAATCATCCCTGAACACCTCTGAAATCCTGAAAATCAAGTACAACAATGAAGGACACATACACTTCCTATCTGTGATTCCTGCCGCCGCAGAGCTGAATTTCCACTGGCTGCGCGTGCTCTTCAGATCAGACGCTGCGGCACTGAGCACTCACGTGGCAAGGACTTCGAGGGACAAAGCAAGGCAATAATAAGCAAAATAAATAAAAGTCAAAAGGCCTAGGGTTTTAGCTTGTGATTGCTGCCTAGATAGGTGACTTTGGACAAGTCACTTAAGATTACCGGATATTGTTTTTTAATTAATTCAGTAATTCATTAATTCTTTCATTCATTCAGACAGGTCTTTGTGTTCTGAAATGTACCCAAGTGGTTTTAATTTATGCAGGTGACTGAGTGGTGGCACAGAGAGGAGGTCAGTGCCATCGGAGGAAGAATTTATCACTTGCAGCTCCCAAGAGAAGGGGGACAGCATGTCACGCAGGGCCTCAGAGGAAGCCTTCAGGGTGGTCTGGAAGGGGAAGGGGAAATCTAGGCTGGAGACTTCACCCGGGTTTCCAGGAGAAAGGCCAGGCGCGGCCGAGTAGACAGCAAACAAACAGGCTAGTTTAAGTCATCCCAGTGGGCTTTGGGCCCTCAGGGTGGTCTCTGGTTCCTTGGCACCCAGCCCCGGGAGGATTTAGAGGAGGGGAAGTATTGGTTTGTTGTGTGAGAGTCAGATAAGAAGGTGGGTGAGGCTTAGGCTTGGGTTCCTTGGTTTGCATATGGAAAAAACGGGCTCCGGCCACCAAGCTCTAAGAACCGGTCAGCCCTGGGAAGACCCCAAAGGCCAGAGCATCAAAAATACAAAAAATAAGAAAATATAGTTAATAACATTGGCCTCATGCCAAACGGATGCCGAACAATCATATTCAGGATCCAAGAAAACACAGAACGCTTCCGTATCTTATTTAGGGCCTGAAAATACAGTGGCAAGAGGCAAAGCCGTGGAGCATTTTGTCTAATTGTACAATGAGGAGGTCTAGGTATGTAATCTCTACATGCTGTTACCCGCTGCATGGTGTTTCCACGGGAGGTGGCATCACGTCTAGGGGTTGCTAAGTCCTTGCTCAGGATGCAACTCTTACAGCGTTGTCTGCACTGGGAAAAAGATTTTAAGTGACCAGATCTCTGCTGCTGTCCAGGAATGTGCCACGGACGGCCGTGGAGCTCGGGTCCCCCAGCCGCACTCACTGGCTTCTCCTGGACTCAGGGCTGCAGGGTTCTCTGCAGAGAAGCCCACTTGGCCGGGGGCGGGAGAGATCCAGCCGCACGATGCCGCAGAGGCCGAGGACCCTGTCCACCCTCCGGAGACCAGAGGGTGCCCCTGCCCTGCCCTCACTGAAGGGCCAGACAAGTGGCCCCAAAACTGCAGGTGGTCAGAAGGTCCGGTGTTTGCAAAGGTGGGAGACAGCTGTGATGCACTTTCTTTCTCCCTCTCAGTTTGACTTCCTCCCTTTATCACAGACCGGCCACCCCAACACCAGCGCCATTGCCCTCTGTGGGTTCCAGCTGCCCGTCTGCATTGCTGCTCCTACAGTCCCTTTCCCGGGTGGTTTCCTCTTTGAGCGTGAGTATTGTAGACGCGCTTTGACATTTCCAAATACTCGGAAAGTTTATGTTTTGTTTTTCTCTCTATCATTTTGTTTTCTCACTTCATGGCACTGGAGTCAGAAAACACAGCCCAGACGGTAGTGAAGCTTTGGTGTTTCTCGAGGTGTGTTGATCGTCTAGTCTGCGATCGCTTTTTGAAAACGCTCCATGTTTGCTTAAAGAAAAATGTTTGTTCTTTAATTGTTGGGTAAAGCGTTCTCTCTATGTATCTGTGAATGGTGGTGTTCAAATCTTCATTGTTACTAGTTTTTTTTTTTTTTTCCATTTTTATCTGGCAGTTTATGAGAGAAATACTTTAAATTCTCCTTTTGCAAATGTGGATTTGTCAATTTTTCTTTGAGATTCTGTCAGTTTTTGCTTTGGATATCTGGAGGCTGTGTTGTTAGGTGCATATAGGCCGACAAGGCATCCACACTGCTACCCGTGTACCCTCTGGTGACCTGCACGCTTTCCCCGCGGGTGGTGCTCGCCTCCAACCGTCTCTCCCGCGGAGCAGAGGCCGCCGCCGCCACACCACCGCGCTCATCCCGCCACGCCGGTGACCCAGGGCCCCTCACACGGGGCCTCTCTGCTTTGGGGGCCTGTCAGCCCAGGAAGTCTGGGCAAATACGCTGGCAGGCCTACAGACCCAAGCAAGGGCACGAATAATACTAACGAGCATCTTTACATGTTTGAAATTTTATAGTGTATTAATAGAAAATTTAAGGTACAGTAAGGCCGATAGATCAGGGGATGGTTACCATTGAAAAGAAAGTTTGTCACAGCTCTCAAGAGGAGACGGTGCCGAAGCGGGACAGGGGGCCACACGGGGACATGTTGGGGTTGGTCGGGAGGTAGAGGCAGCAGGAGGACTGCGGCGGGGCCTTCCCTGTGTCCCGTGGCACAGCCACGGCGGGGTAAGCGGCTCAGGTGTCCAGCGTGGACAGCGTGGCAGGCCCTGGGCACAGGTGCTGCCTCCAGGCGTCTGGACCCTGGCCCCAGAGTGACCAGAGCAGGTGCCCAGCAGCACAGAGGGACAGCCCGCGAGAGAGCTGGCGGGGCGGCGGGCTCTGGGCTGGTGGCCTCTGGGCTGGTGGCCTGTGTGTGGAGACAGGCGAGGCGTCTCCTGTCTCTAGGAGTGGGCGGCCCTGGCAGAGCAGCCCCTCCAGTGCTGACAGGGCCCCCAGGTGTCAAAGCACATCAAAGACACGGGTGACACAGGAGGGTGCTCATCATACAAGGTGCTGCCCCGGGGCTCTGTCACCTGGGCCCCAACAACAACGGGAGGTTGGCACCGCTGGCACCTTCCCTTTAGAGGGGAAACAGGCCCACGGAGACGAAGTAACTTTTCCAAGGTCACAGAGCTAATACACAGCGACATGTGGTCTGACTCCAAAGCAGTTTTCTAACCAGTTTCCAAAGAAGCTCCAACATGAAAGAGGCTCTGCCCGGGGAGGAGGCACGCCCTGCCATTCCCAGCCGCCACCATCTGGGAATTCCCTGTCTTCCCCGGGACCCAGTGACAAGGCCCCCTGGTTGGTTTCCTCCCAAGGGCTGGACCCCTGGCCAAGGGCCTGTCTGAGCAAGATTTCAGCCCACAAGGCCAAATAAACAATGAGGCTTCGGTCCTACAGAGAACCAGAAGGTCAAGGCCGTGGGTTCTTAGGGCCAATCACCAAGTTCCAGGCCCCAGCAAGGCCCCTGTCTCAGACCCGCCCAGGGCTGTGCCGACCAGCCTGAAGCAGCACCGGCCGCCCACGCTCCCCGAATCCCCACGCCCAGGAGCAAAGGGTGTCCACCAAAGGCGCCTTCCAGAGGGGTCGCCGTGCAAGGCTGCCTCTTCGGAAAGTGCTTTTTGCCGCAAGATTAAACCACCGAGAAAGTCAACCGCCGGTATGAGAGTCACTCTCGTCTTCGGGCCACTACGTGACCAAGCTTGGTGACCATCTTGCTTGATAGTTTTAACTCAGAACAGCATTGGACCATTTCAAAAAGCTAAACTTACCCGCAGAGAATTTTTTAAAACCTAACATTGGTTTAGTGTTTCACATTTTGCAGAGTCAAATTTACATGTGCTCCCTTTGTCCTTCAGGAAATAGAAGTATCATTTCTTTTTTTTTTTCTTTATTTTTCTGTTTCTTTCTTTCTTTATTTATTTCAGCTTATTATGGGGGTACAAAGGTTCAAGTTATATATATTGCCCATGTCCCACCCATCCCACCGAGTCAGAGCTTCAAGCGTGTCCATTCCCCAGACAGTGTCATTTCTAATCCCATTTTGTGTGTGAGATTTGGTCTCTGGTGAAAATAGCCAAAGGTATATACAACTAGCCCTGCGATCAATGGTTTAAAAAATGCCCGAATACTGCTGAGGAACAGCAACAGCGTGGGGCATCTGCAGGGCCCTACATGCGATGACTCCCAAGGGGGCCCTCACATCAGCGTATGAGCTCGGCCCGTCTGCCACAATTACGCATTTCAGTCACCCTCACACATTCATGACCCACCAGGTATGGGCACACATAGAATGCACTAGAATGGCTGTTTGGGAACAGTAGAATTCTTCCTTCAAGTGACAGCTCTGGCAGAAGCCCAGTATGTTATACAAAACTTGGGTTGATTAAGTAGAGCAAGATGGAGCAGCCTCACTCACCTGGCCGCTCTCCACGCCTTCCTCTCCCCACGTGCCCGGCCCTTGGAACCTGGGGGACCCTGGTAGCGCAGCTACAGAGTCATTAGAGGGTTTGCTCAGCCTGTGCAAAAATTCATTCTAGAACATTATATTTGACTAGCAATAGTGGCTTTTTGATTCAAGGAGGAAAAAAAGTAGATAATCAACTCAGAGAAGCAGTAACTAGTGGAAAAATGCAGTCAATTAAACAAAGATTAATTGCATTTTGAAGATTAATCATATTTATGCTCATGGAGCACAAAACTATGTATAGATTAAATGTTTGAAAATATGCACCAATCTTCCCAATCCACGCTTATTGCTATTGTCCACAACAAACAGGGCTCATGCTAAAAACAGTGGCACCCAGCTGGTTGTAATTTGTGAAGAGAAAAGCTATTTCCTCTCTTCCACCCGACTTCTCTGGGCCGGAAGGGGCATGTGGCAGGCGGCCCCAGCAGACGCAGGGACCCTTCAAGCCCCAGATGCAGCACGGGCCTGGCAGATACTGGTGGTTTCTAATGGTTTCTTTGGGTGGTATCTTTATTCAATAGGATTGTGAGCTTCCAAGCAGTGGAGAAAGTCGGATTCTCTTAGGGCCTCAGAGCCCTCCCCACCTCCCCCCATGAGGTGTTGGAGTCCCCAGAGAGACAAGACGTGTTCTTTAATTGACATTTGCGAAAACCGTGGCATTTCAATGGCCTGGAGTGCAGATCAGTACCTAGAATCCTCAGAGACACAGACGTGCGGGGGGATGACGAGATTCACTTGCGAAAGTGTCCACCTGGGGCTGGAGCTCCATTTGGGAAGGACGGTGTAGTTCCTGGAAGTCAGCCCTGGAGCAAGACTGTCGCCTACAGATCTGCCTGCCCACAGGGGCCCGCTGGCCTGTTTGACCACCCCAGGTGACGAAATAACGCAAACAGCAGTGGCATGGTCTTGAGTACTGAGTGCTGAGTGTTTACTCTGCCTCCTTCACTTCATCTTCTCAAGAACCTTCACAGGAGCCAGGTGCCCTGGTCCCACCGTGCTCGTGGCCCAGGAGGCTGAGCTCTAGAGAGACGGGGTCGCCTGTCTAAGTCTCAGGGCCGGGAAGTGCAGGTTCCTCAGACTCCTGAGTCCTCGCTCGTGGATGTGCACCGTGCCGCCTGCCACACTGGGCGGGTGTAGACCAAACCCAGACTCGGGTGTTTGGTCTATTTTATCGTGGGACGTGGAGAGCGGCCGGATGAGAACACAGTCCTCCCACTCCCCAGCCCTGAGATGCTTGTTCCCAAGCCCGGCCAGGCGGGTGCTCAGGCCCCTGGAAGCCTGCGAGGGGTGACTGGCGTGCTGGCCGGACCCGGCCGCCGGGACCACGGTCTGCTGTGCGCAGCCACCTACCTCCGGCTCTTGGCTCTTCCCAGAACACACCGCCGAGACAGCCACGGAAGTTCCTAGGAACACGTGGGTTTTACTGCTCTCTTCCTGCTTCAGGGATTTGGAATACCTTTATATGGGTCTTGCAAAGACCAAAGATAAGGCGTGGACTGCAGCTCCTGCCCCTCCTCCCTTCCTCCAATGTTCAGTCCCCTTAATACAGGACTGGGTGAGACCCCACCTGTCACAGCTGAATGTGCTACTTAAGAATCTGAAAAGAACCCAGACTGGCCAGAACCCTCCGAAGTTGAGACTTTCCACAGGGAGTGGAGCATGCTCTGCATTCTCCTTTTAGGTGAAAAAAATTTATCTAAATAAAAGGAGGTGAGGAAAAAAACAGTTAAACAAAACATTTATTCGTGTTCAGAGAATTTTAAAAAATGAATAACAGCTTTGGGGCTTTGGGTCAAAGTGATGTGGTGAGTTTATCTTTTGAATCTCCCCTGTTCTCCAAGCCTAGTGGTTATAAATAACCTTTTTCTACATAACAAAAACAGGGCCGCAATTAGAACCAAAATAAACAAGTCCAAGGATAAGAAAATGGACGAACACATGGTGGTGAATGCTGATGTCACAGGTCTGTGGGGCTCCGAGCAAGAAGGGCAGGAGCTCAGTCATGGGGTGTTGCCCGCGTGGGGACCTGAGGCAGGTGGGGACACAGTGGGGCCGGTGTCACCATGCGTCCCTGGAGCCGGGAGGGAAGCAGAGGGCGGCCAGGCCGGCACCCGGGTGAAGCTATCACAGAAGGAGGGAGGGGGAGCGGATCCCAGCTCAGGTGAACAAACAAATCAAAGTGCTCCAGGCCACAGGAAAGGGAGCACTAAGAAAGCCCTGTGAACGGCCAACAGGGAAACCTGCTCTCTGTGAAGCCATCTCAAAATGAATTTAAAACGAGTGTGTGGAAGCTCTTGAAGACACAGAGAAAGAGCGAACCGTAAACTTCGTGAGATCTTATAAAACAAAACCAGGAGGCAAAGAAGTTAGGAAAGATAGATTTGCAAAAGAATCAACCAGAAATCTTGGGCAAGAGGAATATAATCATCGAAATGGCAGCGCATGCGGGACCCCTCAGTTGGGTACACACTCGGCGCGCCCTCGCACACACGGACAGCCACAGCATGGCGCAGTGGGACATTTGGGGGTCAGATGTGAGAAAAAGATGCTTGGTCACCAAAGAAACTCTCCGATGAGTGCGCGTGAGAGAGAAGAGGAAGAGAGGGCTCGAGGGCAGAGGCACAGCACAGAGACGAGGGTGGCCCGGCCCGGCCCGTTGGCCCGAGACCAGCGTCGCCCACCCGCCCTGGGCCTTCGTGGCCTCACCTGCTCCACGAGGACGAGGATGCCGCTGCAGGCTTGTGGCGAAGACCACGGACGTTCTATGGTAAGTGCTCTCCCCTTAGAACCTGCAGCTTGTCGGGGAAGGACAGCACATCGGTACCTCTCAAAAAAGAGTGTTTTCATATAGTTCAATATAAATGTATTAAATAAATCTTAAGTACTCATAAAAGAAGGAGAATAGTGTTTTTAATAAAAAAGATCGTGCTATCTTACACGTTCACCTTCGCTTGTTGTCAAAGTGCTGTGTTCTCTGGGCATTCCGGTGGTAAAAATCTCGTGGAGACAGGTCGTTTCTGACTCCTACTGGCCGAGCCTTCTCTTGGGAACGGCCTGAGCTCGTCCTTCCCTTCGGGGACGGCCGCCCCGCGTGGCTTCAGTGAATCAGAACCAGACGGCCTCGCTGCTGTTCCATTTGCTCCTTTGACAGGAGAAAAGTGCTTCAAAATGACTTAATCCTGTTACTCTCTAGGGTCTTCCTTCTAAGTGCTCCCTCTTAATTCAATAAAAACTTATCTGTGTTAATAAATGTCCGTGTCTGCGGCAGACCTGGCGTGGGTTTTGCGGGCGTGCACCCGTCATCTGATAAACAAGATGCCCCCGTCTGCCCTGTCTGCTGGCGAGTGGGCGCGACACTGTGGCTGACGGTGGGGAAGTTTATTTCCAGTAGTTGATACCCGATCCCCACAGGAAAATAAGAGCCCTGATTAAATAAAACAGAGCAGATTCGATTTCCCAACATAAATAGAACCAGAAACACCTGTGCACAATTGCCTAGGGCGGCACCGGTGACCTTGAAAAGAGCAGCGTTGAGATCAAGAATGCCGTATGTCCAAGGTGGTCTGGGCATCAGAACCGAAGGAATAGCCTTAATGTAAGGAAATAACCTGACGTTTCTCTTCTTTATTTGCTTGTCTGCAACTTTTCAAAAATTATGAATTATTTCAAACACCCAAAATAATGGCGTTTTGCCAAATTTACATCAGGTCAGTCGATCTAAGAAATAAAATGCCATAGATATTACCAAAACCTCACCCCAAAACATCCCCCACTCTCTCTCCCTAGAAATAGCTACTATCTTTACGTTAACATGCACGCTTTGTTTTACTACATATCCATTAGATACCCACAAACCAGGTGCTTTTATGAGCTCTAAAACTTACATGAATGGTAGCCATCTCCTTTCACGTCTTGCTTTTTTCACTCAGTATTTTGTTTTTGAGATTTCATTCATTTATTTTTGCCACAAATAGTTACAGTGTGCCTGCAAGGGACTAGCAGCATTTTTGATACTGGGGAGGAGGCATTGGGAAAAAAAAAAGAGAAAGACAAAACCCCTCATGATGAGAGACACAATAAAAAGATAAGTAAGTAAAATATATACTATGAGATATAAAAAATGTAGTGTGTGTGAAAAATATACTACAGCAATAGTCAGTGCTAAAAAGAACGTTTAGGGAAGAAAAGGGACTAGGGAGACTATGTGTGGGTGGAGAGTGGGGTTGGCATTCTAGAAAGACTACGTGGTTTCAGGTCGGCCTCTGGGTGGCATTGCCCTGTGTAATGGCGACTCTGTCACACAAGGCTGGCTGCAGTGCAGACCTTTGCTCACGGCTCCTTCAGGAAGTGCACCGTCACAGCTCACGCACATCCTCAACCACATTGTCATGCCGCCTCCCTATGTGGTGGTCCCGGTGTACGTCCCACCAGCACAGTACTGGGATTTCCATCTCCCACACACTTGCCAGTTCTTATCACACTTGCAAACTGTGCCTTCCTGAAGGGTGCGAGTGATAACTTGCCCCTGTGTTAGTCTGCACTGCCCTGACCAGCAGTGCCCTGAGCTCCACACACTGACATGTGTCTCCTTTCTGGAACTGTCTGTTCACATCTCCTGCTCCTCTTTCTACAGGGTTGTTTGTCTTAATTTGATTCATTTATATAATCTTGTGAATTAGTCCGTTTTCTCTTAGAGGAATTGCAGATACATTTTCTATCTTTGTGGCTTGTCATTTTACTTTGTCTATGGCATCTTTTGTAATGCAGGATTAACACCAACACAATCAAAACGATCAAGCCTGTTCTTTTTCATTTGTGCTATTTGTTTCTTAAGAACTGCATTCTACCCCAATGCCATAAAGATATTCTGCTATATGTTCTTCTAAAAGTTCTATAGCTTTTCATACAAGTCTGTAATTTATCCAGAATTCAACATTTGTGAATAAAGATTATTTTTTAAAAAAAACTATTTTTTCTTTTTCTGTGTAGATAGCCAATTGTTCCAGCACTGTTTGTTGAATTGTCTATGGATTCCTGTTAATGTAATAAGACCTCTGTCAAATGGCAAGTTTTCAAACATGGGACCTGCCACTGTCACCACTTCTATTCAGCATAGTACTGGAAGTCCCAGTCAGAGCAATCAGGCAAGAGAAATAAATAAAGGGCATCCAAACTGGGAAAGAGGAGGTCAAACTATCCCTGTTTGCTGACGTTATGATCTTATATCTAGAAAACCCTAAAGACTCCACCAAAAGACTCCCAGAATTGATAAATAAATTCAGCAAAGTCTCAGGTTACAAAGTCAATGAACACAAATCAGTAGCATTTCTATATACTAGTAACAGTCAAGCTGAGTGTCAAATCAAGAATGCAATATCATTTACAATAGCTGCAAAGAAAATAAAATTCTTAGGAATATACTTAACCAAGAAGGTGAAAGAGCGCTATAAAGAGAACTACAAACACCAATGAAAGCAATCATAGATGATACAAACAAATGGAAAAATATCCCATGCACATGGAGTAGAAGAATCAACATTGTTAAAATGTCCATACTGCCCAAAGTGATCTACAGATGCAGCACAATTTCCATCAAAATACCAAGGCCATTTTTCACAAATCTAGAAAAAATAATCCTAAACTTCATATGGAACCAAAAAAGAGCCCGAATAACCAAAGCAATCTTAAGCAAAAAGAACAAAGCTGGAGGCGTCACAGTACTTAACTTCAAATTATACTACAAGGCCATAGTAACCAAAACAGCATGGTACTGGTATAAAGATAGAGACATAGACCAATGGAGCAGAGTAGAGAACCCAGAAATAAAACCATATCTCTACGACCAACTGATTTTTGACAAAGCAGACAAAAACATACACTGGGGAAAGGACACGCTATTCAATAAATGATGCTGGAAAAACTAGATGGCCACATGCAGAAGAATGAAACAGGATCTCTATCTCTCATCATATACAAAAATTAACTCAAGATGGATTAAAGACCTAAATGTAAGTCCTGAAACCATAAAAATTCTGGAAGAAACCATAGGAAAAACTCTTCTAGACATCAGCCTACGCAAAGAATTTATGACTAACACCCCAAGGACAAATACAGCAACAACAAAAATAAATAAATGAGACTTAATTAAATTAAAAGGTTTATGCACAGCAAAGGAAATAATCAACAGAGTAAATAGACAACCTAGAGAATGGGAGAAAATATTCACAAACCATACATCTGATAAAGGACTAATATCCAGAATCTACAAAGAACTCAAACAAATCAGCAAGAAAAATACAAATAACCCCATTAAAAAGTGAGCAAAAGACATGAACAGACTTTTTTCAAATGAAGATATACAAATGGCCAACAGACATATGAAAAAAATGCTCAGCATCACTAATCATCAGGGAAATGCAAATTAAAACCACAATGAGATACCACTTTACACCTATTAGAATGGCAATCATTAAAAAATCAAAAAACAATAGATACTGGCATGGGTACAGTGAAAAATAAACACTTATACACTGTTGGTGGGACTATAATACAACCTCTATGGAACAGTATGGAAATTCCTCAAAGAACTAAAAGTAGACCTACCATTCAATCCTGCAATCCCTCTATGGGGTATCTACCCAAAGGAAAGAAGTCATTGTATCAAAAAGACACTGGTACCTAAATGTTTATCACAGCACAATTCACAATTGCAAAAATATGGAATCAACGTAAATGTCCATCACTTGATGAGTAGATAAAGAAAATGTGATATACATAAAAATATATGTGTGTATGTATATGTATACACACACACACCATGGAGTACTACTCAGCCATAAAAAGGAATGAAATAATGTCATTTGCAGCAACTTGGATGGAACTGGAGAACACTATCTAAGTGAAATATCTTAGGAATGGAAAAACAAACACCACATATTCTCACTGATAAGTAGGAGCTAAGCGATGGATACGCATGGTCATAAAGTGATGTAAAGAACATCGGAAACTAAGAAGGGGAGGGAGGCAAGGCATAAAAAATTACCTATTGGGTACAATGTACACCATTTTGGTGACAAGCACACTAAACACCCTGATGTTAGCATTATATTAATACAATTCATCGATGTTACAAGACCACTTGTACCCCCTAATATGTTGAAACAAAAATTCTTTTTAAAAAAGTGGAAACCACCCACATGTCCATCAACTGAAAAATAGATAAATATAATGTAGTATATTCCCACAATGGAATAGTATTGAGCAATAAAAGAAAATGAAGTGCTGACACATGCAACAAAAGGGATGCATCTTGAAAACATTACACTAAGTCAAAGAGATCAGTCACAAAAGAACATATGTTGTTATGATTCTATTTCTATGAAGTGTCCAGAAGAGACAGATCCATAGCAGTGAAAGCAGACTGGGGATTGCCCAGGACCAGGAGGGACAGGAGGACTAAAGGAGGTCACCTTAAGTATGTGGAGTTTCTTTGTGGTGTGGTGAGAATGTTTTAAAATTGTGGCCATAGATACATATCTCTGTAGATATACTATTAATAAAACCCCCTGGATTATATATTTTGAATGGGCAAGTTTTATGGCATGGGACTTATTATCTCAATAAAGCTGTTAAAAAATATATGGGGCCTGTTTCAGAATCTATAGTCTGTTTTTCTGTCCCACACTAGTTCCACCATCTTTGTCATCACAGCTTTCTAATAAGTCTTTATCTGGCATAACAACCTCCCCTCCTTACTTGCCTTCCACAAATGTGCCTTGGCTACTCTTGTCTTTTCTACTCTACTGTAGTAATTCTAGGATCAACTTGGAAAATTCCTATCAGGAATTGCATTGTGTTTACAATTAATTTAGTAGAATTGTTAGCTTTGTAAGATTCAGCCTTTCCATCATGAACAATCTCTTCATTTATGTAGGTCTTGTTTGATATCCTTTGATAAATTTTATAATTTTTCAGGAATACCTAGCACAGTTTTTGACACATTACATCGTATGGCAATTTTTTGTTGCTATAGAAAATGGTGTTTGTAATTGCATTTAATAACAGTTTGTTGCTGGTGTATCAAAGAACTCTGAGGTTTTGCACATCAGCCTTATAGCTAGCAAACTTACTGAATTCTCCTATTAGTTTGTCTGAAGTTTAGTTGCTTATCTAATAGCTTATCAACAGATAAACATATTTTCTTGAAATGGACACAAAAACTCTCCCTGCACATCCTCTGCAGACTGGCCAGAACCACTCTATGGTCAGTGGTCTCTTTTCAGGAGGAAATGCTGATCAGTTGTAGCATTGAAACTGCAAAAACGGAGGCAGTCATGAGGTTGGCTGAAATCAGTGGTGGAGCAAGTCTTCCCAAGGGCTGGTTTCTGCTTAAACCTTAGGGAAGAAAATCTAGTGGTGGTTAGCAAGGGAGAGGGTGTAATGAGGCATGTCTGACCTCCCATCCTATCATCGCCAGGATTTCAGTTTGTAAGGTTTCTCTTGGGTCCCCTTGACCAAGAGGGCTTCTGTTCAGTTTGTTGGGGAGCTTAGGATTTTATTTTTGGTTCTCACTAAAAAATATATTTCTTCATTTCTGTCATATTCATTTTAAATTACAGATTTATTTTTAAAAGCTGTTTAAGCTGCATCACACAAGTTTGGTTTTTGTGGGGGGGGTTTGCAGTATTTGATTATAATTATAATAAGTATACAATTGTTATATATAACAATATTATAATTGTTATATATAATGATATTATACTATTCAAATTCTTATAATATTTTAATTTTTCGCTGGTTAGTCTATCAATAACTAGGAAAAGGTTGTTAAAATCTCCTACCAAGAGTGTAGATTTGTAAATGTTTCCTTATAATTCTGTCTCTTTTGTATTTTTATGATTTCAGGCTAAATTATTAGGTACTTAAAAGTTCAGAATTATTATGTTTTGTGTTGAATTTTCCTTTGATCATTATGTGTAATAAACCTGTCTATTCCCAATAGTGCTTTTGCCTTAAAAATGTATCTTATTTGCTACTAATATAACTGTAGCAGTTGGATTAGTATTTGCCTTTACTGTGAACATTTCTGTGTCATGTTTTTAGTATATTTCTTATTAACGGCATAGAATAGGATTTTTAAGAATGTGGTCTGAGCCTCTGTATGGTAACTGGTGGAAAAATACATTAAAATGTATTACAGTTAGCTAAATATTGGTATTTACTTCTATCACTCTCATTTTTCATCACACTCATTTGATACAAACAAAAACTAAAAGAATTCATTGTCTACACATCTGTACTACAAATAGAATAAAGCAACTCCTTCAGGCAGAAAGAAAATGACCAGATGTCGAGTCAGATCTGCAAAGGAATGAGGCAGGCTGTTGTGGGTCAAATATAGAAGACATTTTTCCCATATTTTAAATTTCTTTAATTGATAATAGACTGATTAAAGTAAAAATAATAACAATATATTGTGTAGCTTATAAGATATGTAGGACAATTTAGGACAAGAGCATAAAGAATGAGAAAGGGAAAGGTACTGAGAAATGTACCACTGTAAGGTTTCTACACTGCACATGAAATGATTTAACATTATGCGAAGAGAGACAGTTATATACACTGTAAACACTAGATCAACCACTAAAAAAAAAAAGGCAAAGAAGCTTGCATAATAAGCCAATCATAGAAATAGTATGAAATCATTAAATTTACTCAATCCAAAAGAAAGCAGATAAAGAGAAAAAAGGAACATGGAATAGATGAAATGAACAGGATGGCAAGATGATATATTTAAATCCAATGACATAATTAAATACATCACAGGTGGTAAGTAGCATGATGGCCCCTGAAGATGTCCATCCTCTAATCCCTGGAACCAGTGAATATATTATCTTACGTAGCAAAGGGTGCTTTGCAATATGGTAAAATGGGGAGACTGTCCTGCATTGTCTTGTGGGCCCAGTCTAATCATGCGTCTTTCCCGGTTGTGGTCAGAGAGAGATGTGATGATGGAAGGTGGGCTGGAGAAACGTAATGTGACAAGGATTCAGTTTTCCACTGATGGCTTTGAAAGTGGAGGGCGGGCACCATGAGCCAAGTTGGGAACACTCACCAATTTATAGCTGCAAGAAAATGATCAGGGAATGAGCAAAGAAATGTGGATCCTACCTTAGAACCCCCAGAAAAGAACGCAGCCTGCCAACACCTTCATTTTAGTCCAGTGAGCCCCATAATGCACCTCTGACCTAATAAATTTGTGTTGTTTAAGCCACTAAATTTGTGGTAATTTATAATGGAAGTGTTCCAAGCGTTGGTGAGGACACAGAACAATTGGAACTCTCAGACATTGCTGGTGGAAAATGCAAAGTGGTATGACCACTTTGGAAAATAGTTTGGCAATTTATTGTAAGTTAAACATAAACTTACCATGCAACTCAGCAATATCATTCCTAAGTATTAGTCCCTTAGAAATAGAAACACAAGTCTGCACAAAAACTTTTTAATAATGTCCATTGCAGCTTTATTCTCAGTAGTTAAAAACAGCAAAAGAAAAATGTTCAGAGGCCGGGAGTGGTGGCTCACGCCTGTAATCCTAGCACTCTGGGAGGCCACAGCGGGAGGATTGCTCAAAGTCAGGAGTTCGAGACCCCGTCTCTACTAAAAATAGAAAGAAATTATCTGGACAACTAAAAATATATATAGAAAAAATTAGCCAGGCATGGTGGCACATGCCTGTAGTCCCAGCTACTCGGGAGGCTGAGGCAGGAGGATCGCTTGAGCCCAGGAGTTTGAGGTTGCTATGAGCTAGGCTGATGCCACGGCACTCTAGCCCAGGCAACAGAGCGAGACTCTGTCTCAAAAAAAAAAAAAAAAAAGAAAAGAAAAAAGTTTAAATGTCCATCATCTGGTAAATGGAGAAAGAAAATGGACCACGTCTCGGCAATAAAAAGGAATGAACTACTGAAACAGGCAACACGATGGATGAATCTCAAAACTCATAATGCTAAGGGAAAGAAGGCAAATTAAAAAAAGGCCATATGATTCCATTTATGTGAAATTCTAGAAGAGTCAAACTATAGTTGCCGTGAGGAGACTAAAAGTAAGGGGTTGGGGAACGAGATGGAGGCAGAGGATAGACCGCAAAGCCGCATGAGGGAAGGTTTCGAGGTCATGGCCAGATTTTCGCTTGGGATTTGGGTGGTTCCATGACCATAAGCATTATCTGAGATTCACTAAATTGTACATTTTAAAATTGGCTAATTTGTTGTATGTAATTTATGCCTCAGTAAAGCTGATTAAAAAGAAATAAAGGTGCTGGGATTAAGCCATCACCCCAAAATAATGAAAAATAACTTGTCCATTTAAATGTGTTGTGATTAGTGATTTATTTTCATTGTGTTATTTTATACTTTCTGTTTACTATGATTTTTCTTTGTTTCTTTTGCTCTTTGTCATCTCTTGGATTAATCAGATTTCCATTCTTCCCCTTCCTCCCCAGCAGTGGCTTAGAAGTTATATATTTTAATTTTACTGCTTTGGCATTTACTTTTTAAATGTTAGTCCTATTGATTTAATAAAGTCTAAGTTAATTGATAGCTTTAACCTTCACTGGAACATGAAAGTATCTTAAATTCTTTAACTATCACCCTATTCTGTCTTACCTGTTACTGTGATCTGCTATTTTAATTCATCGTGTTTTCACAGTCCCCAAATATAACAAATCATTATTATTATTGTTCTTTTATACAGTCAGTGCTTGTTTAGATCTGCTCATGTTTTCAGATTTACTTTGTAAACTTTGCTTCCTTCTTAGATACGCTTTTTTAAAATTCTTTAAATGAAAGTCTGTGAAAGGCATATTCCCTAAGTATTTGTTAACTAAAACTCCTTTTATATTTTCCCTCATTCTTGATTAATAGTATAACTCTAAGAAATTATTATACTGTCTTCTGATCTCTATTGTTAGTGTTAAGAAATCTGTTGTCATTCTAGTCATTGTTATCTTGTATGTGATCTCTTTTCCCTCTTTGCTTTGCAGAATTTCTCTTTTTCTTTAACATTTAATAATTTCACTAAGAATTATCTAGGTGTGAGTTTTTCTCAATACTTACCCAGTTGAGATTCCTTGAGATTCTTCCATTTGAGGGTTCATGTCTTTAATCAGTGCAGAGTTATCATCCATTTGCCTTCAAATGTTTTCTCTAATCCTTTTTCTTTATTATCTCCTTCTGGAACTCTTACTAGATTTGTAAAATCTTGAATTTTTCAGTATCTTAAACTCTCATATTTTCCATCTGGTCTCTCTGTGCTGCATTCTAGGTAATATCTTCTAATCTTCAATTCAGTAATTCTCTCCTCAACTGTGTTAGTGTGCTGCCTAATCCACCCACTGAGGTTCATTCATTGAGTATATCTGTTATATCTAGACGGTCTACTTAGTTATTTGTAAACCATTCTTTCTTTATAGTGCTTCAATCATTTCTCCAGAATTTAATTCCTTCTATTTTTTCTTTTCTTTTCTTTTCTTTTTTTTTTTTTTTGAGACAGGGTCTTGCTCTGTCACCTGGATGGAGTGCAGTGGTGTCAGCCTAGCTCACTGAAGCCTCAAACTCCTGGGCTCAAGCAATCCTCCTGCCTCAGCCTCCTGAGTAGCTGGGACTACAGGCACCATGACACCCAGCTAATTTTTCTATTTTTTGTAGAGACGGGGCCTCATGTATTTTAATTATTTTTAGCGTACTTTTCCCCTCTCTGATGGTTCTTCTAGTACCTCAAGTTCATGGGGCTCGAATCCTATCGTTTGCTGTGTCTGCTCCTTCGTGGTCATGGTGAATGATTCCTTTGTATATTTTCTATTTTTTGTTTTAATCATGAGCTCATCTTCAACAGGGCTTATTTTCTGAGGAAACACCGTGAGTCTGTGTTGTTGGAGTGTCGCTTCAGGGTGATTTGGGATTTCAGGCGTTCTGGGGATAACCACTTGGGGACACATTATGTTCATTTCTCTGCTAGGAGTTTCCTGAGCCATGTAGATAGCTGAATGTTTTCTGAATGGATTAAAGATGTGTTTTGGACTCAAAACCCAGGGGCAAGCCCAGGGCTTAATTTTCTCTTGGGAGACTTCTTTCCTAAACTCAAGCTGGGACAGCTTCCTTGTCTTCTTCCTGAGCCAGCGGACAGATTTCTTCCAATCTCCCTTTCCACTAGGGTTTAGCTCTTCAAAAGCCCCTGATTTATACCTCTCAGGATTCCAAGACCTTGTCTCCCGGCCTTAAATGGGTGTTAAAATCCAAGCCCCTAGCTTTATTGGGACCAAAAGTAAACTCCCAGTTCAGGCCACGGACATATTGCCCGACTTTTTTGTCTCCTCCTCATTTCCAATACTCGTGATCACCACCGTGCAATTTTAAAGGGTTATATGTATCCAGAATGTCTGTGTTTGTGGCAGGAATGATTTCTTAGTCCATCCTTTCTGGAACTGGAGATCTCCTTCTGCATCTATCCATGTGGCCACCTCCCAAGAAATATAATTTCAGAGCAATCCGTAACTATTTACACAGCTCCAAACACATTAGTTAAATTGAAATATCTAGCCAATAATCCAAATGTTTTTGTCTACACAGTGCCAAATATCCAGATGTGTGTGTCCAATTCATCTGCTGTTTCAAAATATAATAAACTTCTATTATTAAGCACATCGATATTTCACAAATTCAGGGATCCTAAGGGTATAATCCTGTCCCTTATTTGCTGAGACTCATTATATTACATAACTTTCATCCTGTCACGTAGATTTATGATGCTGTAATGCTCTTCCTTGTCATTATTGTTGTTATTCTTATTTTTTTCCACAAATATAGTGTTGAGGTCAACAAGCATTTATTAAACTCCTGGCTGAGAGTGAAAAGAGCAAAAAAATCATTCTGTCCTTTGGGGATATTAAAATCTAGTTCATTTATTCATTCCCTCAGTCAATAATTTTTTACCAACACATACCATGCTCCTGGGGAAACAGCAATGTCCAAGACACAGTCCCTGTCGTCGTGGGGCACACTCTTCAGTGGGGCACAAAGAATCAATCATACAAGCGAGATATATATAAATTATAATACATTTCATGTAGACGAGTATAATTGCTGTAGCAGAGTACCTTCCTTACACAGTCTCAATTTAGTTTGGGGAAGTCAGGGAAAGCCTGTCTTTGGAACGACCCAAGCTGAGACAGGCAAAGAGTGAGGACAAGAAAAGTTCCAGAGTCTTCTAGAAACCACGGTCAAAACGAAGGAGCTCTGCAGGCTTGAGGGGCACGAAGACTGTCCGTGTGGCTGGAAATGTCCGGCTGGAGAAAGAGGCAGGCGTCAAATCATGTCTGAACAGGACAAGGCTTGGATTTGGGATTGTCTTCTAAGCGCAGTAACCCACCACTGGGGTGTCAGAGCAGAGGAACGATGGGGCCACGCTGGGGAAGGGTGAGTGTGGGAGAGAGGGGAGTTAAGCGTTGGTCCGGGAGGGGACGGGAGTGTAGAATAACGTGGTGACAGTGGAGACAGAGAGAAATCGATGACTGTGAGATCCGCTTTGGAGCTCGCATGAGTGGAATTGGGGTAGTGAGGGACAGACAGTCCGCAAAGTTGACCCTGGTAAAGGCATCAGGGCACGTGGAGGTGCCCTTTACTCAGACGGGGAAGCCAATCTCTAGGGAAATTCAGCTCTTTTCGGACATGTTAACTTTGTCTAAGAGACATACAAGTAGAGGTGCCCAACGGACAGTAAGATGTGCATCTGGAGTCCGGAAGACCTGGGTGAGGGGACCCGTGTGGGCATCAGCGGAGTGGAATTGGTATAGAAAACCATGGAAATGGTTAAGAGTGTCTGGAGAGACTGCAGACAGAACAGGACAGGAGCACTGGTCGAAGAGAAGGAAGACCAGGAATCTATTAAAAAAAAAAGACCAAGTCAGAGAACCTAAACCGGGGAGAAACCAGGAGAGCCAGGTGTTAGGGAACCCGGGAGAAGAGAGGGTTTAAGGGTGAGAGCGTGGTCCACGGCACTGAACACTTCCGAGGGTCAAGTCAGACAAACACTAAGAAGTGGCCCTGGGCAGCGCGGATGGCCCTGGGGAGCACTGTGGGGGGGTGGGGGGGTGGAAGAGCCCCCCTCCCAGGAAGGGGGGACTAGAGAACTCACCGCGGAACCGGGCAGGGAAGGAAACGCAGGCAGTTTGAGATGACAGGTTTGGGGACGGGAGCTGCAGGGGTGGAAGCGGCAGGGGAGAAGTCACCTGTGCCCGGGAAGCGCAGCAACAGCAGCAGGAGGCGGCGTGGTCAGAGGACCAGGGGGGAAGAACCGGGACCGCTCACGTCCAGCAGGACTGAACAGTGAGACTGGATGGGAGGGCGGGAGTACATCCACCTTTCCGGTCTGCCCGCTTCCTCTGGGACACACACTTCCTGCCATTAGATGGACCAGGCGCCCAGGACGCACCATGAGGCGGTGGAGCGGCCGCGTGCCGGTGTCGGCCCACGTGCCAGGGACACGAGAAGCACGTCGGGCCAGTCAGAGCTACCTCTCCCCGTCCCCGCCTCCGTGGAAAACTGTCTCCCAGGAAGTCGGTCCCTGGTGCCAAAAGGTTGGGGACCGCCGGTCTGTGGAACCCAAGGCCCCCGGGCGCCGCCGGCACCTCTGTCCTCCCCGTGGCTTGAGAACGGGAGGCCCGAATACACTGTCCCCGCAGGCCCGACCGGGATCGCGCCGCACCCCTTGGCGCCAGGAGCGGGAACGCCCCGCGGCGGGTGGAGCGACCCGCGGGAGGCAGGTGCGCCCCTACCTGGTGGAACAACTTCTGAGCCTCCAGCTGTCGCTGGCCAGTAAATTGTGGTTGACCCCGTTAATATCACTGTGCGATGACATCAGACGCTCCTCCCTGAAGCCCAAGCGCTGACTCCCGTCGGAACCCGCGCCCAGACGCCCGGCCCCAGCGGCTGGAACCCGGAGCAGACGAGCTCAGGGGACGCGGCCGGGCCGGAGGGACGGAGGTGGCGGGAGGTCGAGCCTCTTGCCAAGGAAGTGACAGCCCCGCCCCAGCCCCGCCCCAGCCCCGGCTCTGCCGCGCGTCCCCTCTCCTGTCGCGGGAGCGGCCCCGACGCCGAGAGGTCAGACCGCGCCTGCTCCAGTTCCCTGTTGGGAAGAAGCCGCAGGAACTCGAGTTCTTATTTAGTGTCTGTGAAAGCTGATTTCTTACACGGAGGTCTCCAATGGCCAATTCAAGCTTCCTGAATTCACCATACACCC
>CM052453.1:20306667-20377807 GCA_028533085.1 Varecia variegata
TGTGTCTCTGTGTGTCTGCCTGTGTCTGCTTGTGTCTGCCTGTGTCTGCCTGTGTCTGCATGCATCTGCATGTGTCTGCCTGTGTCTGCCTGTGTCTGCCTGTGTCTGTGTGTGTCTGTGCGGTCTCAGTGTGTCTGCCTGTGTCTGCGTGTGTCTGCCTGTGTCTGCGTGCATCTGCCTGTGTCTGCCTGCGTCTGCCTGTGTCTGCGTGTGTCTGCATGCATCTGCCTGTGTCTGCGTGCATCTGCCTGTGTCTGCCTGTGTCTGCGTGTGTCTGCCTGTGTCTGCGTGTGTCTGCCTGTGTCTGTGCGGTCTGAGTGTGTCCACCTGTGTCTGCGTGTGTCTGTGTGTGTCTGCCTGTGTCTTCCTGTGTCTGTGTGTGTCTGCCTGTGTCTGCGTGCATCTGCGTGTGTCTGCCTGTGTCTGCATGCGTCTGCGTGTGTCTGCCTGTGTCTGCCTGTGTCTGCATGTACGTACATTGAAAAGAGCCTGGAGTGTTACACGCCGAAATGTTAACAACAGTTATCTTGCAGGAGAGAGGGCAGGAGCTTGCAGGTGACTATTTTATTTCCTTTTCTTTGCTTACCTATATTTTCCCATTTTTCTACAAAATACACATGTGGCTTGGACAATTTTTTAAAGTTATTTTTAAGATGAGCATCTTGTAGATTTTTTTAGAAATAAATATTGACAGCCCACAGTGGCAGGCAGGGGTTTTTATTGTGGGGAGGGGAGGTGTGCATGTCGTTCATTGCTACGTTGCTTTCTTGCAGTGTTCCGGTGGGACATGAGGTTTCCAAACAGTGTCTGCTAATACCGGATTATCCACACAAAGGATGGTTCCCTGGGTTCTCACTCTCACTTAACTAACCGTAAATAAACCCACTAGGTAACAGCTGGCCAGTACCAGGGCACATAGTCCCTCCACAATCAGGCTATCACGCTCTGTCTAGATAACTGCGTTCCCTCCTCTCGGCCTGAAGTTTGGTGGAAACCACTTGATCACAGAGCTCTAACAGACCACCTTTCAGCTGCGGTAGGTGGGCCCCCCAGTTAAACCAAGATGCCACCTTGTACTCTAAACAGTCATTAGCAGTTCTTAAATGGCCTTACCTGCTCCCATTCAACCTATTAGCTCTATCCTAAGACCCTCAGAACTGAAAAAACAAAAACCACCTTAAATGGGTTTTTCTTCTCAGCTGAGCTCACCGTAATAGAAATATTAAATGCATGCACACACGGCCATTGTGCACACGCAAAATGTGTGCCCACACCTAAGAGTACGGATTTTGGAATCAAATAGCCTTCAGTTGATCAGCTTTAGCTGCAGGATCTTACTTATCACAACAACCCCATGAAGGCAGTAACATTACCCTCAGTGATAACAGATGGAGAAACTGAGGCTCAAGGAAGTTAGGGAACTCGTTCAACGTCATGAAGAGAGAAAGTGGAAGTTGGAAATGGAGTGCACGTATGCCTGACTCCAGAGCCTGCTTTGTTTTGTTTTGTCTTGTTTCTTTAATCTCCTGCCAGGTTATTTCCACCACTGCCATAAGGATGTGACTCTGCGGGGTTGTGTGCGTCTTCAGGACCTGTGTCGCCAGGTTGAGGTGACTATGGTTCCGTTCCCCAGCAAACTCCTCCACGGAAGAGCCTAGACTGTCTTTCTCCTTGTCTGGTACCTTCCCTCCCTCCCACTGTCCGTCTGTGTGACACACACACACACACACACACACACACAGCCTTCATGAAATAACCGCTTGCGTTTGATGGGATGAGGGGCTGCCACAGAGCCCGTGCTGGGAAGCGGCGCAGGTGGGTGCCCACCCTGCTCCGAGTCATGGGGCATCAAGGCCTCCTCTAGAGGGTCTGAGTGGAGGCCACTCCCTGTTGGTTAGGGCTGCTGGGCGAGGTCTGGAAATCTTTCCTAAACCTCTTTGTAAGCAACCGTGGAGATGCCCAGGCAGAGGCTGAGGGGGCAGCCACTTGAAAGGGGTCCCAAAGGGCTCGAGCAACTTGGCTTCCTGCCCTTAGTGTACCCCATGGGTGGCTGGGAAGCTCTCAGGAGGTTTCCTGGGAGGATTGATTTTGACAAAACATAGCACGTGACCCACACATAGCTCGTGACCTACTGCCTCTTGGTAGAAGCCAGCCATGGCAGCCGTTTTGGGGATCTACGAACGGACAGGGAGAGCCCGCAAAGACAGGGAAACCGCGGGGGCAGAGGAGCTGGACAGGAGTCCTTGGGACACAGGCTTCCTCATCCGAACACCACGGGTGACCACAGCTAAGTGTGTGGATGCGCCCAGCCCAGGGCCTACCTTAGAGGGCGCCTTCCGGGAATCTCTAGTAAGAGCAAATCTAACTTGACTTTTTAAATTAGGTTTTTAAAACTTAGTGTCACTCTCAGTGCCAACTGCCTGCCACAAATCATGCTCCCCTACTGAGCAGGAGTGAGCTGCAGGCAATTGCCCCGAGGAGGGAGGGCACAGGGATTGGACGGTGAGTCGACAGCTGCGTGGATAAAGCATACCACAGGCGCCGCCGTGCGCAGACAACAGTGTGCTCTTCTCCACCCAACTGCCCTGGTAATTCAAGGGGAGCTAATTACTCTTGTTAATTGCCCAAGTTGAAGACAGTCAAAGAGGAAGCCCAGCCATTGTCCCTCAGCACCGCCAGGGCGGAGTTTGCAAGTGGAACTTTCTGTTGGGTTTTCACCGCCTTTTCCTTTCATAGACGAGCACAGCTATAAAACTTCCCCACTTCCTCCTTCTTATCTTCTAAGATGCCCCCAGCCCCAAATGTTTCCCCAGCTGTTCTTCTCTCTGCACAGAACACTACATCGGTGAGAACTTCAGCAAAAACTGTTACTAGATTAAATTAATAATCAATAAGCTAAAAGTCTATGTACTGAATGATTTTCCACTCATATAACATTCTGGAAAAGGCAAAACTATAGGGACAGTGGGCAGGGCAGTGGTGGGCAGGGGTGGGGGTGGATGACAGAAGGGCTGACCTCAAAGGGACAGCGTGGCAGACGCTGGAGGGTGACGGACTCTTCTGCATATGATCGTGGTGGCGACTCTCCAGTGCTGTGCGTCTGTCGCAATCCATAGAACTGCACACGACAAAGAACGGATTCTGCTGTATTTTAACATATGAAAATTTTTTTACAATGTAAAAAGAGTGCAATGAAACTTTTTCTGTTGTATTCGTCTTTATTACTAGAAATCATGGATATCTTTTTCTGACAAAGAAAATCTTTCAAATCCTAGCAGAAACAGGGGAAGGAAAACATTTGCTTGTTTCACTGATTTGTCATCCGTGTCCTGTATCTATTGGTTTTGAAATGACTAAGCAGGTGTGGATTTCTTTCGCCCCCTGGGAAGGCTAATCCGGTGTCGACAAAAGCAGAGCGTAGCAAAGCTTGAACTATTTTCCAGTGAGATCAGTCAAGTCTTAATCTCCATGACGCCAACATACTCGGCTGCAAAATGGAAAGTTCCGTCAATCGCCCAGCTGTTTTGTCTCGTGTCCCCCGATCTCTGTGACTGTGCAGAGACAGGTTTCAGATGGTTTGCTGGTGCCCGGGAGGCGTGCTCACGGCTGGCAGCTTCCCCCGTAACAAGTTTTCTACACTCCCAGCACTGGGGCAGCTACAGCCTGAAGTTCTTCGTCATCTCATGTCAACAGCAGTTGCCGACAAAAGACAAATCAGTGACTTTACGATGAGTTATAATCTGCACCCCTGGGGCCCGCAGAGAAACCCGTCCAAGAGGCTGATGCAACCAGGCAGCGTTCCGGTCACAAAGGTCGTTCATTATCGCAGCCACCTACAAACTTGCAACATTTCCAAAATAATCACACCAGAACTGATAGACAGTTTTGCATTCATTTGTAATGTTAAGTACTTCATCAACAAGTTAAATATTCTTCAAGTTCACAAGTCTGATGGCAACATCTGAATAGTTCTCTATCGCTGAGGTGGGGGCTGTCTGATTAGGGCTGACAGATGTACAGGAGAAAGCGAGTCGCTTTTTTTCTTGTTGGGAATATGATAATGCGATAAAATTAGATCCTAAGATGTTTGCATGTTTATGCCTTTAAAATTATATGCAAACTTTTGTTGCCGAAGCAAAAGGGGAGAATGCGGTCTTAGACATGAGTTCCTGCTGCATCTGTCGTCTGTCCTCCATGTGCTTGGCTTGCCTGGGGGGAGGGCCCCATCCCGGAGGTAAACCCTGAGGTGTAATTTGTAGAATCACAGACTCTCGGTTAGCAGGGGCCTTAGGGATGGCACCCGTTAGCATTTTTTGAGTTCAAGGCTAAAAGAACACTCAAGTTAGCTCAAGAAATTGGAATATATTACAAGAAAGCACAGGAAGGGGGTGTGAAGCTGAAAAGCAGTAAGTAACCAACACACTTTGGGGACCAGGGCTTGATTTCTCTCTCTCGTCCGCGTGCTTCTCTGCCAAGCCATCTCTGCTCCTCTCTGTTCACTCCCGTCTCTCTCAGAATTAACTCTTTGTTGTAGATGCCTCATAACTTCAACTTGCTCCTCGCCCACCATGACTTCTCTGGCCTCTCGTTAGCATCAAAACCGTGGTGAGCTTCTCGGTTGACACTGTGTTTCTTAGCTTTAAAAGCTCGAGAGAAAATTTGGTTCAGCTCACGTTTGATGCCAAGACCCTGCCATGTGTCACTGTCACTCTGCGAACGGACAGTCCTGTGATCAGGTGTCAACCCAAACTGTTCAGACTGAGGTTGGGTGACAGCCCTCCTGGAAGCAGAGGCCCTGGGAGTGCAGTTCCCACGGGAGAGGGCGGGTGGTAAGGCCACAGGGTTGCCCCGCCCTGGTCTGAAGTTAAGTCTCCTCTACAAATGCCACCCCCGGCACCAGGCGGGTGGTGTCGATGAGTGCAGCGGGTCTGGCCCAAAACATGCATTGTGTGGGTGGGAAAGACTTTGGGGAACTGGAAAACGTAGCCTGCTATAAAGGGGACAAGCAAACTCGCTGTGGGTGATTGGTAGATTGGCAGAAAAGAGGGTAGATCTTGAATTTTTTCAAAGGAAGCCAGAAGTCTATTTTATATAAAATCTCCTGAATTTTTTAAACATTGTGGGACAACACACACACTCCCATGCCTCCTCCACCCTTCAACCACCCTTCCCCCCTCCTGAACACACAGCAGGGAGGGTGACTTCGCCAGCTTTAAGGGGAAGCCCATTCCATTTTCCAACAGCTCTGATCATTTAAAATTCCTTCATATATGTGAATCTAAATCTGTCTCCCCGCAGTCTGTCCCTTATGACATGAGAGGAAAAACGCAAAAGCTTCAACCTGATAGCCAAATGCGTACTTGAAGACAACTCCTGCAGAGCACCTACTTCTTCTCACTCCATTTCTTCTCAAGCCTCTCACGTGATCCATTCCCTTTGCCAGCCCAATTGCCCTGCTCTGAGCACACCCTGGTTGGTTAATGTCTCATTCCAGCAGTGGTGGTTAGGGTCTATCTTAGTCCATTTGGGCTGCTATTACAAAATACCTTAGACTGGGTGATTTATAAACAACAGAAATTTATTTCTTACGGTTCTGGGGGCTGGGAAGTCCAAGATCAAGGCACCAGCCAATTTGGTGTCTGGTGAGGGCTCCGTCTGCTTCATAGACGGTTCCTAATGTGGCAGAAGGGACAAGCCAGCTCCCTTCAACCTCTTCCAAGAGCACTAATCCTACCAATGAGAGTGGAGCCCTCCTGACTTAATCACTCCCCCAAAGACGCCACCACAGTGGGCATTAGCTTTCAACACGAATTTTGGAGGGACACATCAGGACCCCTGCAGGGGCTGAGGTCAGGCTGCCAGCACAGAGTTGGCACAGCACTTCCTCACTGCACTTCTACTGATGTAGCTACAAATGTTGTCTTAGATGGCAAGTTCATACCATTGAGTCATACTGCTTTTAAAGTAAACTAAAGTGCTTAAGGTGCTTTGTTCATTAGTTTCTTTGCTTTTCACACAAACACTTACTAAACCTGAGCTTTATCACCCTGCCCTTATAAAGTTGGGTTCTTCGGACCTGAGTGAATACATGGTCCCTATTCAATCTCATGTGTTATATTTCACTCAGCCCATCAGCATCTTCCTTATGTCCTCTGTTCTTGTTGCTGTTGACCGACACACAAACTTGTCCGTGTATAATAATTACTCATTTATTATTTATACTCAATATTCCCAAAAGCATATCAGTCTATCTGCTTTTCATATTTGCTTCTCTTTCTGCCTTTGGCATGTTTTGCCATGATAGTGTCAAAATTTCACTTTTACTCTCAGATGACTTTTTATATTTCTTCTCTTTTACTTATCTGGCCATAGGATTATCTCTCTTTTCGTTTGGAGGTTTGAAATCTATATTTGCAAAGTCCAAGGCATATATGGACAAGGCTGTGCTCTGTACTCCCCTTACCAAGTGTTGCAGAGTCCAAGACAACAAGGTCGCTTTCTCTTCAGGTTCTCATCATTTTTGCATCTCGAGTCAACAGTTCTCTGTTGAACAGAATTCGGTTCCCAGCAACAGTTTCCACCATTGCTCCTTCTGGCTTCTGAGAATTAAAACAGTCAGCATGGTCTGTTTCCAGCTATGATGCAGCAGATGATATCAGATTAATCCCCCACTGAGAACAACTACAGAAGCTGGATAAAACACAAAGGCCAACTGTTGGAAGGCTTGGACGGCAACCAAGGCAGCCAGAGCCCCAAAGCGGCCAAGATCCCAAAGACACAGGAAATGCATTGAAATTTCCCTGATATTGGGTGCACGTTTTCCCCTCGAGGCATTGCTGACTTCTAAGTTGTGCATGTATAGGCCTAATGTCAAACGTTGTGCTCCTTGAGATGGAGACGAATGAGCACAGTATTTATTGGGGAGTGCTTTTAGAATCACCCTCTGTGGAATGGAGGGGAAGAAAACAAGATTTGTTTCAGGCTCAGCCTTTGCCAACCCCCCAAGAAGTTCTAAAGCTAGAGCAACCCTTTGGGGTGGTCCCATGTTGCTGCCCAGCAGCAGGTCTGTATGCCCCCAAGGCGAGAAACCACTGGGTGCAGGCTGCCCTGGAAGGAGATGAACCTGGAGGAAAGCAGTTTTCTCCAGCAGAGGCAAAGCCCAAAGAAGGCAGCTGACAGCCCAGCAGCTGGGGGAATACATTCTTCATTCCTGAAGGGGGATCTAGGCGATGCGTCAAGTATCCATCACACCTAGAGACTGAGAAACTGTACTAGTCAGAGTGCTCCAGGGAAATAGGAGATACGTATACATGTGTATCTCCTATTCGAATCAGTAGACCAGTAAACAAGATGGCACTCACCGATGTGGGCAGACATCATCCAGTGGGTTGACTGGATCTATATCTATTAATATATCTGTATCTATATACACACACACACACATGGAGAGAGAGAGAGGGATTTATTATGAGAATTGGCTCACGAGATTATGTTGGCTAAGAAGTCCCACAATTTGCTGTTCGCTACCTGGAGACCCGGAAAAGCCGGTGGTGTAATTCAGTCTGAACCTGAAGGCCTGAGCACTGGAGGTATTGGGGTGCGGGGACAATGGTGAGAGCCAGGAGCACTCATGCCCGAGGGCAGCAGTGGATGTCCCAGCACCAAGAGCGTGAATCCGCCCTTCCTCCGCCTTCTGTCGTAGTCCAGCCCTCAACGGATGGGGTGCCGCCTGCACAGGTTGTTGAGGGCAGGTCTTCTTCGCTCAGTCTACTGACTCACATGCTAATCCCCTCTGGTAACACCCTCACAGACATACCCAGAAATCGTGTTTTACCGGCTCTCTAGGAATCCCTTGGCACAAACATCAAAATTGACCATCCCAGAAACTAAGCAGAAATCAGCCACATTAAAAAAGTAGCCATTAATGTCAGTAGTCTTAGGGTCCTAGACAGACGAAAATTGGAGTTTAGGGTGTGCCAAGAAGGAAAGGCTCTGATAAACACCCAAGCTTCCATTTGAGACCTTGGAAAAGCCACCCCCAGGAGTAAGAACAAAACCTAAAGTAAGTAACCAGCTTTTGACCAGATCAAGGTGGTCAGCAAACACTCTACCAGCTTGACAGAAGAAAATTAAACCCTCTCCAAAGGAAGACAGCATCATCAGAAAGCTCTACGAGTTTTCATGCACAATGTCCAACACGCAATTTAAAAATGACCAGACCCGCCAGGGGGCAGCAATAAAGGGGAGAAAAGGGAGGAGGAGAAAGAGATAAAAACAGAAAATAGAAACGGACGAAGGTGATCAAGATATTAAAGGACATGGAATTTTAAAATACTATGATCAACAGTTCAAGAAAATAATGGAAAAGATGGAGAATTTCACCAGAGGACCAGAATCTATAAGAAAGAATCACATGGAACTCCTTGAACTGGACAAACAAGAACAGAAATCAAGAGCCCAGCGGACTGGTTTAAACCCTGGGGCTACAGGCGGGAGGCGGGCACCGGGGCTTGGGGGGAGACCCGCAAGAAACACCCAGCACGGCTGCGGGCGGGGAAAGAGGCTTTTTTCGGAAGCTTAACGGACATATGGGAAACAGTAAAAATGTCTGAAATCCGTGAAATTGGAGTCCTAGATGGACAGAGAAAATAGAGAAGAAGTAATAACTGACAGATTTAAGAGGCTTGGGTTACTCCCCGTCCGGGGATGCCTGCGGAGCTGAGTCTTCGCCACCTGACGACAGCAGTGATTGCCCCCTCAGGACAGTCCCCGGGAAGCATTTGGATCCACACACGGTATCCCACCCCTCACGTCACACCGTGAGGTATGTCATCACCAGATGAGGAAACTGAGGCAGGCGGTTAATTCCTAGTCTGAGGCCCCCAGACACTGGGCCTGGGCCCAGCTCTGTTGGACTCGAGTTTGTGTCACTAACCTCCTTGCTCTGCTCCTTCCTGGGGCCGGATGCGTACTCTACTCACCCTAATGCCGAACTTGGATGAGCCCCACGGAGAAAATGGGAATCCACACACAGGGGCAGGAGGCTGGGGAGGCAGCCCCAGTGAGTGCCCCGGGGCGGCCCGAGGGTCGCGGAAAGGGGGAGCAGCAAATGGGAGGAGGTTCCAGAGGAGAGACGGAGGCACACACATCAGTTCGGTGGTCTTTGTTTGTTCTGACAGCTGGTCTTGTGCTCAGGAAGAAACAACTCCTTCCCGCCTTCCCCTGCCCCCGCATCCCCTCCCACCCCTTCAGCACGCAGAGCTCTGCTCCGGTCTGGTTCAGCCGCATTAGCGGCTAAATAGCACTTCATGGGTGGACCCGGGGGCCCATCCAAAGGTGACAGGTCCCCTTTGCCCTTTGGGGATCTTCAGAGTTGTCCTCTTCAGGCTGCAGGGCGCTGTCTTCTCTGGTTTCTAATCAAATATTGGGGAGGGGGCTCTGATCGCGCCTGCAGATCCCGGGGCAGCAGTTGGCCTGGCTCCGCCAGCCCTTCTGGGCCTTTCCCCACGCCTGCCCGGGAGCCTGGCTCCTCCCGCGTGCTCACCGCAGCCACGCCTCGCGTCAGGGGCCAGGCCCCGCGCCACGCACTGGGGGGTCAGCCTTGCCCTAGAGCCGCGTGGGCGGAGGGCAGGGCTCAGAGAGCAGGGCCCCCAGGTGGGGGCCTGGGCAAGAAAGGGAGCCGAGCTACTCGGGGCAAGCCCAGCGTTTCAGCGCTCAGGACCCTGCGCGTCAGTCTTCAGTCTTCCTACGGATCAGAGCCCGATTCTCCTCCCTTCGGGTCAGAACCCGCGGGCTGGGCCGATTTGATTCTCATTTCCCTACCAGGAATTTAAGTTTGGGATCCCACACTTACCAGCCTGGGCCAGCCTTTTCTAAATCTCAGATACCTCATCTATAAAACGAAGACAGTGATACAGTCAGTGTTGCTACGATGTGACACATGCGTTCCTAAATGGGGTTAGGGTATAACGTAAAATAAGATAGGCACCTAGTAAAATTGGTAGCACTGTGTCTTAGTCAATACCGTAGACTGGGGTGCTTACACAACAGACATTTATTTCTCACAGTTCTGGAAGCCGAGAAGTCCAAGATCAAGGTGCCGGCCGACTTGATTCCTGGCTCACAGGTGGCTGTCTCCTTGCTGTGCCCTCACATGGCAGAGAGCAGAGGCAGGGGGCGAGCTCTCTCGTGTCTCTTCTCCTATCTCCCGTCGTCCCCCAAGCCCCCATTTCTGAATACCATCACATCTGGGGTTAGGGTTTCAACACGTGAATTTGGGGGGTGACACAAACTTCCAGTCCTTAGGGCACTGTTTTACGTATGTTAAATGCTTAAATACGTAACTGCTACAAATAAGTATGGGCTTCGCCTTGAATAAAATGTTAAGTTTGCTTGTGCACCTGGGCACTGTGAGTTATTGTGATGTAGTAGAAGGAGGATTATCTGAAATTGGATGGGAAGAGGTAACACTGGATGTGGATGGGTGTGGCTCCCAGCACATGCTGACTGAGGTAGCTGTTAGGTGTTTAAGGGGGTGCCTGTGTGCATTTTGTATATTCCTGTGCAGCTCAGTTTAGTGGGGTACAGTCTTTTGCATTCACCTAGTTTTGTGTGTGTGTGGACAAAATTATACATAATCAAATGCAACGTTTGCATTATGCCTAAATTGACCCCTAAAATATCAGTTATGTTGAACAAATTCTCATTTTTAAAATGCATATTACAGCAGAACTGTCTGTACTAACTGCCTCATGGGATGTCATGAGACATAAATAAGATAATTCATGTTAAGTGTTGAACTTAGGGCCTGATATGGGGTGAATTGAGTATTGCTAGTATAATTAATTTACATCAAATTATTATCTTTCAAACAAAACAAAGAATGAATGCACGCATGCAAGAATACCTAATTGTGGAGTATGGAATGGTGGTGTAGGAAGTGGGGGGAGGGGCGTGATTTATCTTGCTAAAGAGAAACTTCTTAGAGGAATAAATTATTTCAGAGCCCAGCAGCAGGCTACGCTATATCCCATGACCTATGAACAACCCACACGCCCTCCCTTGCCCCCATTAGCAGGAAAATGATCACTGGGATATGCCTGCCCACCACTGCACAGGACTCACTGTCTCGTACTTGCTTGTTATATTTCACAGGTCAGAAATTCGGGCAGGGCTCAGTTGGGTGATCTTTCCATTCATTATGATATAAGCAGAGGTCACTTGCTGGTATTCAGACAGCAGATGGGCTGGTCTGGAGGATCCAAGATAACCTCATTCACACATATGTTGCCCTAGTGAAGGCCTCAGAAGACCAAGCCTAGCTGGGACTGCCTACGTATCACCTCTCCAGGACAGTGCTGGTTCCAAGAGCCGGGAAGTAGATGCTGCAAGACTTCTTCTTACCTAAACTTGGTAGTTCCAGAATAATAGCTCTACTGCATTCTATCATTAAAGCAAGTTATTAAGCCCATCCCAGATTCAGGGGCAGTTGGGTTAGTCTCTCAGTGGGAATAGCAAAGACTCCGGGGCCATCTTTAATCTACCACACTGCTCTTGACAACTCAGCTCCAGCATCCCTTCCAGAAAACTGGAGTGGAGCTTTCTGCTCCAGATGACCCTCCTGGGTTCTCCTACTGTATACTGTGCATATTCCAGCTATGACATTATAGGATCCTGTGCTGTACACATTGGTTTGTCTAATATTGCCCATGGACTGCAAGTTCCAGCAGGGTAGGGAAAAGGCTTTGTTCAGTTTTGGATTTGTAGTATCTTTGTATAGTCTCTGGCACATGAAAAGCCCTTAATACATCTTGAGTAATTGGATGAATCAATAAACTAACAACAAATGAAAAAGGACCACCTCTACCTCTTCCGTTGAAGGCCTGATTACTCAAAAGCAGGAACCAGGGCTCTTCCCCTTGTCTCCCCAGCAGAGAATACACTGCCTGACACTTAACCAACGTCTGTTGAGAACCCAAACATACGCCACACATTCAGACCCCACTGGCCGGCCGTGGCCGAGAGGCCTGGTGCTGTGGCCACAGCAGAGTGGGGAGGATATTTTCAGCTGTAGCCTGCAGCTGGGGCAGGTTGAGCTGAAATCAAGACCTGAGCATTGGGACTTCTGGTTGTAGTGGATAGGGCCGGGAATTAGAGCAGGTCCCCACTGTGAACCCCGAGAGAAGGGACAAATGAAAACTGGACTGAGGGGTGGGGACAGAGAGGAACGAGAAGCCAGCTCTCCCGTTGCTGCAGCTTCCGAGTGGGGAGAGCTTTCCTGTGGGCACATCGGGTGGGGGCTCATCACTGAATTCGTCAAACTTCTCCACGAAGACCTGCCTGCTGGTATATACTAAGCACCAAAGCAAAACAGCTTTGGGTTCAGTTCAAGGGAGAGAGCTTTGGGAAGAGGGGAACTTGCCACAGAAAACGGCATTCACGCGTGTGGGCACTGTTAGTCACCATCAGCAGGGAACCAGGTGTCGACTATGTGACTATTTTAAGTCTCGTTTGATTTAGCACTTGGATTAGGTGTGCGCTATTTATAAGGTGTGACACCGACTGTGGCCTCGGTGTTGGAGCAGGTGGGAGCCGGTGTGGCCTGTGCAGGCTGAGGTCTGCGTAGCTCCCAGGTCCGGCGGAGGCAGGCGGCCTGGCTCCCTCCCTCCGACGGCGAGACAGGCCCTGCGGCGGGAGCCGTCAGCCCAGGGCTGCCAGCTCTGCGGGGCTCTTTGAAGCCAGTCCCCGCCCGTCTGCGCGGAGGCCTCCGTGTGGCCCGCAGGCGCTGGACAAGGAGTGTGTCGGAGATCAGCGGTTTGTGCTGCCTGGCCCAAGCCCTGGGGAACGACGAGATGAAATGGTTTGTCCCGGCTGGGTGACCCCCTTCCTCACGCAGGCCTGTGGTGTCTCCACTGGACACAAAGAAACCGCATCCGCATGCCGCCCTGCATTGCAGCAGTGGGGGGGCTGGGCTCTGTGACAGGCCCCGGGATTCCTGGCCTCCCAGGCAGGCCCAGGTTGGCTGTGGGGACGTTTTCCAAGAACAAATTGAAAGTGAACACCCTGACCTGAGAGGCAGCCACGGTGACCGGGTCGGCACAGCAAAGTCCCGCAGCGCCCCCCCCGCAGCTCTGCAGACACCCGGGCGCGCAGGCCAGCAGAGCGTCAGCAGAGCACAGCCTCTGCAAGTGACAAACCAGTCGGGTGGAGCTTGCAAACCAGACAGCTCCGCCGGGGGCGTCCTCCAGAGGGGCTTGGCTGAGACGGAAGCCAGGGGGAGCCAGGGGTCCTCTCCCAGCGCCTTGGCGACGTAGCAAATCCAGGGGTCCAGAGAGCGCGTCCAGGGGTCCAGCCCCGCTCTGCCCTCGAGACCTCAGACGCAGACGCGGATCCGACGGCACAGGCAGCTCAAAGACACCTCAGCTCCGCAGGCGACACTCGGGCTGCAGCCGAAGCGGCACCACACGCCGCCGAGCGGGGTCTGCGCCTGGCCGGCAGCGCGGCATGTCCCGAGCCTCCCTGGCCCAGCGCCCTCCCTCCCAGCCTGGCACAGTGGCAGTGACACATTGCAAATTAGACCTGTCCCTTTGCTGTTTGTGAGACGGCAGACTGCTCACAGGGGACCCAGGCTGGCGCTCTGTCTGGGGCACGGTGACGAGGCTCCCCGGACTCCCAGGCCCAGGTGGCCGCGTATTGATGAGCTGGGTCTGGGCCCTGGACGGACAAGTTTCGAGCTGTCCCAGGGCAGGGTGACAGGGAAAGGGAGCTTTCTGTCAGAGCGATTCTGACTGAAGCTGTGCCCTTGCCCAGGAAGAAGGAAGCCATGCCACCAAAGATTGTTTGTCCCTTGCCATCTTTAATTCCTTGCCTGGTGAAGAGGAAAGTGGAGACAGTCTCTGAAGGGCTTTTTGTTGGTCTTCGCCGCGTGGGAAATGCATCCATCTTTCCAAGCATACGCGCAGGAGCCCACCTCCCTGTGCCGTCCCAGCGTGGCTCCTCGGTGGTCTCAGTTCTCGCCCCTGAGGGCCAGGGACCCTCCTTAGCTGTTTGGAAATGTTGGCCTGGTCTCCTCAGCCTCCCTGCTGTCCCCACGCCTGCAAGTGTGCAGGCCTTGGGCACAAGTGGGCTGTGCGGAGTGTCAACTGTCCCGGACACGTGCCCGACACCCACTCTGCTGTTCCCCTAGTTCCCAGCGGCTGCTTCCACTGGGGGAGGTGGGGACGGGGCGGGGGTGGGGTGGGGACACAGGCACATCCAAACCTGCTGTTTCCTCTCCTGGGAGGTGGGAGGCGGGGAACAGTCACCCTCCCAGCCAGCATTTACCTCCAGGGGGAAATGTCACCTCCACTTGCTCCAATCCTTTCTCCTCTGATCGTGTGTGGCAGTGTTTTCTGTCACGTGACGCGTGCACCTGACTCCTGGGGAGATTTGCGGAGCCCGGCGGCCTCTCCTTCCCCTCGGTGGGAAGGGCTGGCCCTGGAGCTCCCTGTGTTGTTCCTATAAAACTGTTGGGACGTTTGTGGGACAATGACCCTGGGGAGTTGCAGATCCTACTGCCCTTGCTCCTGTCTCTTCCCCTAAGAAAGCCTCTTCTCTCTCTTTTGTTCTTTCATGTTTTAAGTCCATACTGCAGCGGTCCTGAGACAAATCAGTGGAAATTGATTAATTCAGAGAGAGTGGGTGTGTGTGAGACAGAGACACAGCGCTCTCGTGCACACTGCAGTCACGTCCTGCTACGCTGGACTACACTTCACTCTGGGGTGGGGAGCCTGCGGCCTTGAGGCCACATGTGGGCTTCTGGTCCTTAAGTGCAGCCTTTTAACTGAATCCAAATTCTACAGAACAAGTGTGCCCCTGCAAGGGTAGAATAATAGATCAGTGCTAACCTTATAGGATTAATACTTTAATGATAATGAATACGACATAGACCATTAAAAAAGGGGCCAGGTGTGGTGGCTCACACCTGTAATCCTAGCACTTTGGGAGGCCAAGGCGGGAGGATCGCTGGAGGCCAGGAGTTCGAGACCCACCTGAGCAAGAGTGAGACCCCGTCTCTACAGGAAAAAAAAAAATTAGAAAAATTAGCCAGGTGAGGTGGCTCGTGCCTATAGTCCCAGCTACTCAGGAGGCTGAGGCAAGAGGATGGCTTGAGCCCAGGAGTTGGAGGTTACAATGAGCTATGATGAGGCCACTGCTCTCTAGCCCTGGCGACAGCGCAAGACTCAAAAACAAAACGCCCTCAGGCCAAGAATTGCTGATGCACATAGAGCTCACTGTGTGTTAGGCCCTGTTCCAAGCACCTCAAGTACATGAACTTGTATGATGTAAGTTACCCACCATGGTCCTACGGTTTCCCCACTTGACACTGAGGAAGCCAGAGGAAGGTCTGAGAGAAGATGGCAGAGGGAGACTTCCTAGTTTCCAAGAAACCGTAGCTGTTCAGGATCTTCTGGGACAATTCAGCACAGCGGGGTGGCGACATCTGGGTTGTCTGGGTGACTTGCTGTGTGCTTAACTAAAGGCCTCGTGTTTGCAAGGATCTGGCAGTGACTGAGCCCTTGGAACATCAGTGTGAAGAGCTGCCATGTTGTGTGACCAGAGAAAGATAAGGAAAGAGAGTAAATGACGATTAAGTGACACTTATTAAAGGCCTTGCTCCAAAGTGGGATGCCCCAGAAAAAAGAGTTCTGTGGTCAGTGAATACTGGGAAATGCTAAGTTAAATAGACTAGAAGTTTCTTTGTTCACAGGACTTCTTGGAGCTTTTAATGTGTTGCCATGCTCTGTGACTCTTCCTAGAACAAAACAAGAGAATGACGCGTTTCTTCAACTTGCTGGACCTCTTTGTGTGGAGACACTCAGAGTTCCATGAAATATGCAGTAGACCTTCCTCATCCACAGTTTTGCCTTCCTCGGTTTCAGTTACACATGGTCAACTGCGACCAGAAAATATTAAATGGAAAATTCCAGAAATAAACAACTCATAAGTTTTAAATTGTGTGCTGTTCTGAGTAGTGTGATGAAATCGCAAAAGGTCCCACCCTGTCCTTCCCAGACCATGAGTCCTCTTTTTGTCCAGCGTGTCCATGCCGTTTTCCTGCCATCAGTCACTTAGGAGCCTTCTCAGTTATTGACCAAGTGTCCGGGTATCACAGTGCCTGTGCTCAAGTAACCCTTATTTTACCAATTAATGGCCCCACAGCACGAGAGTAGTGATGCTAGCAATTTGGATACGCCAAAGAGAAGTTGTGAAGTGCCTCCTTGAAGTGAAAAGATGAATGTTCTTGAGTTAATAAAGAAAGAAAATAAATTGTATGCTGAGACTGCTAAGACCTGCAGTAAGAACAAGTCTTCTACCTGTGAAATTGTAGAAGTAAAAAGCAATTTGCACTAGTTTTGCTGTCTCCCCTCAAACTGCAAAAGTTTTGACCACAGTGTGTGATAAGTAGTTAGTTAATATGGAAAAGGCATTAAATCTGTGGGTGGAAGACATGAACAGAGATGTGTTCTGATTAACGTCAGTCAGATTCAGGTACTCTCCATGGTTTCAGGCATCCTCTGGGGGTCTTGAAATGTATCACCACAAATAATATAGATTTCCTTAAATTAAGGGCTCTTCTGAGTCAGGAACTGCATGTTCATAAACATGAAGCTGTGTGAACACCAGCTATACTCCACCACCCAGGAGCAATGTTTTGGGGGGGATTACTGGCCATGAATTTCAAGATACTCAGCTATTTCCCTAGGAGGGTCATTTATGAGGGCAGGCAGTAGAAGAGGGAGGCCCAAAGGACCCCATTGAAAGCTACATGCCTTCTGGGATGGCAGGAGGAAAACTGGGAGCTGGGGTGGTCCTCACTGCCAATGGCTTCAAAACACAGCAGCTGTAGTTTGAAGCCTTCCCTGGTAGCCATTCATTGACCGTCCTACAGAAGCTTCCTTTAAAAAGCTTTCACACCCTACCTTTTCTTATTGCTTCTCCCAGGTACACAATTCTCCCCTTCTCACTGAAGTAACTGGTCTTCTTGCTCTCTCATCCACCGCTAGATCAATATTCCCAAAATATTATTTTCACCATGTTCACTTTTCTCCAAAACTTTGAATGCCCGTTTGAATGTGGCTTCAAACTGTCCATCCTGCTGTATTCCCACTGTCCTGCTGCAGGGACCCCTGATCCAGCCAAAATTGTTCCCCCCCCACCTTCAAATTGCACATTCATTGGAAACTCTGGGTGTGTTCCCACTCAGTCAGCTTTGTTTATGTCAGTTTCCAGCCTCAAATGTCCTTTTAGAGTGATGTCAGCAGGAATGGTGGAGTAAGGACCTCTGAAAATCATCTCTTCCCTAAAGCAATGTGAACACTGACAAAAATCATCAGAATCAATTTTTTCAGAACTCACAAAATGAACCAAAGTCTTGTAGCAATCCAAGAGCATTTATTGAAAAAAAAAAAAAGACAGAATCTCAGTGAAAACAGTGAGCTTTGTGGTGTTTTAACTTGACTTATTCTCATCTCCTTCACCCCAGCTCCATGGTAGCCTTGCAAATCAACAGATGCAATCGTAGTGAAAAACAGCAGGCGGCAGTCGCCAGAGGGCAGAACGAATTAGACTTCCTTCAAATTCCCACTCTCAGACCTGTCTGGTGATTCCCTGGAAGATCCCATTTGCAAGATTTGTCTTTACTTGACCTAAGAGCTCTCCCAAGGCAAACAGTCTTTCTCCTCGGAGTGCTTATCAAAACAATTAGCAGCAATTGTTTAACATCACAGCTGCCTGGGGCAGTAGATGACAATTAAGTCAAATGGGAGGCTAACCAAAAAAGCTCAAAAGGAAAAGCTAGGAAATGAGATGTTAATAGGAAACTGTCTGGGGAATGGACATGCTTGAAGCTCTGACTCAGGAGGATAGGGGGGCATGGGCAATATATATAACCTGAACTTCTGTACCCCCATAATAAGCTGAAATAAAAAAAAAAATAGGAAGCTCTGAAAAGCTCTGACATAGTCTTTGGAATCTAGAAGGCCACGTGCATAGTAGGCCTGTGCACATGCTCACGATAGACTTGAGAAGTCTCTATATTCTCACCTCTGGCTGACCTTGAGCTTCTTCACAAGCAGAAAGCAGAGGATAAGGAAGAGCTGACAACTGAATGACTGAGTATTAAAGACATCCCCCAACATGCACGAGAACCCCTTGGCAAGAACTGGGAGTCTTATTGATCTAGGCATTTAAAAATACCTGTCCAATCATTAGATGACCACTAAGCTTACCAAGCAGAGACTTTAGGGTCCACACAGGACAAAGAATAGAGACTTTATAGAATTTGTTTTTTAAAAATCACTAAGAAAACAATCAGGCAACAACAAATAACAATAACAACAAACCACAGAGAGGAGGGAGAATCTGATTTCCAAAATTGCCACATTATATCATTTTAAGTGTCCAGTTTCAACAAAAACTTATGAGACGTGCAGAAAAACAAGAAAGTATTGCCCATATGCAGAAATAAAATCAGTGAATAGAAACTGTTCCTGATAAGCACAGATATTGGACTTACTACACAAAAACTATAAATCAGCTGTTTTAAATATGTTCAAAGAACTAAAGAAAACCATGTCTAACAAACTAAAGAGAAGTATATGAATGGTCTGTCACCAAACAAAGCCTATCAATAAAGAGATATAAGTAAAAAACAGAACGAAGTAGAAATTCTACAGCTAAAAAGTTCAATAAGTGAAATGAAAACTCACTAGAGAGGCTAAACGAAAGACTTGAGCAAGCAAAAGACAGAATCAGCAAATTTGAAGACAGATCAATTGGAATTATTCAGTATGATGGACAGAGAGGAAAAAAGAAAGAAGAAAAGTGAACAGAACCTCAGAGACCTGATGGGACATCATCAAGCATTCAAAGTATGCGTGATAGTGGTCCCAGAAAGAAAGGAGAGAGAATAATGGGCAGAAAAAAAAAATCTGAAGAAGTAATGGCCAAAATTTCCCAACTTTGATGAAAACCACTGATCTCTACATCCAAGAAGCTCAGTGACCTCCAAGTAGGATAAAGCCAAAGAAATCCAAACCTAGGCACATTATAATTAAACTATTTAAAGCCAGAGATAAAAAAAAGAATCTTGAAAGACAAAGGAGAAGCGAATCATTACCTACACCTCTATAAGATTGGTGGCTGATTTTTCATCAGAAACCATGGAAGTTGGAAGGCAGTGGGATTACCTATTCGAGGGCTGAAAGAAAAGACTGTCAACCAAAACTTTTATATCCAGCAAAAGTATCCTTCAAAAAAATGAAGGAGAAATTCAGACATTTCCTGATAAACAAAAACTGTGAGAATTTGTCATTAGCAGACCTGCACTACAGGAAATACTAAAAAAAGTCTTTTGGGCTGAAATAAAAGGATACTAGACTGTAACTTGAACCCACATAGAGAAATAAAGAGCACTGTTAAAGACAACTACATAAGTAAATGTAAAAGGTAAATGTATTTTTAATTTGTAACTCTTCTTTTCTCCTATTTATTTAAAATAAACTGCATAAAATAATTATAAATCTGTGTTTATGGGCATATATGTACAAAATGTGATTTGTATGACAATAACAGGACAAAAAAGTGGGAAGGAAATGGAGCTATATAGGAGCAAAGTTTTTGTACACTACTGAAATCAACTTGGTATCAAATGTTCAAGGTAACTCTCTCGTTACTAATATGATTACTACCAAACTTTATCTGGCCTACCCCTAACATTTGCTGATCTCTAGGAAAATGGAGGCCTACAGATCCAACTTGTAGGATACCAAGACTTATGTACATCTATGTGGGCACCCCAGCCCACATGTCGATTCTCGCTGCACTGTACAACATACACACCACACTGAGAATGGGACTAAAGGACTGTGACCTTGACAGTCCAAGAAAAATTCTGCAGCATCACTGGGGACAGTGCAGGGATATAGGTCACCAAGGGTGCTATAGAGTTCAGGGTTTGCAAACCATAGATAGAGAACATTAGTGGGTTGTGACATCAGTTTAGAGGGTATTGATCAGTATTGTTTTAATGAAGTCAAATAAAGGAGCAGGAAATGTGGAAAGCATTTGGATGCATTTAGTAAGCAGAAGGCTTTTTCATGACATCTGTGACCAGGATGTGTGTGTATATGCATGTACCTGGGGTTGTACTGTCGAAATGTATTTCTTACAGTGGGCCATTCTGGAAAAATTTTTGAGAAGCGACATATCGGATTGTGCAAAACTGTTTTTAACACTGACAGAAGAAGCAGTAGCTGAAAATGTCAGCCTAACATTGGGTTATTCAGATCTCCAGTGTCCTCTCCCCTGTCTGGTTTTCTAACGCAAGAATAGATAACATACTGGAGGACTTGAATAATTTGAGGGGGTGCAGTGAACCTGATTTGCCAGGCTCTCCACATCGTATTCAAACCAAGTGCAAACCCTCTGGCTTTTCTTTCAAACTATCTCCGGAATCCACCCACGCCCCCTACTTTCAGCACCACCCCTTCTCAAACCAATGTCCTCTCTGCCTCAGACCACCATAATCGCCTTCTGACAGGTATTCGCTCCTACCTCTGTCCTCCTAAAGCAGTCCTGCAAAAACCTAGGTAAGATCACATTGCTCATCTACCCAGAACCTTCTAGTTCAGAAAAGTGGGCAGAAAAAGTTTCTCACTCAGAGTGAAAACCAAAAGCCTCAAACTGGCCTACAAGGCCCCGCGTGATCTGCCCACCACCCCTCTCTGACCTCACCTCCCCATCCTCCCATCTCCCCACACTGCCCCTTGATGCTCTTTGAACAAATGGGCATGGGCCCATTTCAAGGCCATTACTACTGTCTCGGTTGTCCCTGCCTTGGAATCCAGATGTGTCATCCCCTGCCCCCCCCACCTCAAGTGTGTGCTCAAACGTCACCCTCCCACGAGGCCTTCCCCGGCCGGACCACTGAAAACTGCACCCCCTCCCGCAGGCACTCCCTATTCCTCCCACCTCCCCCAGCTTCCCTTGTGTCCAGACCGCCTGTTAACATACTATTCATTTTTCCTGTTTATTTGGCATAATAATCATATGTCTCTCCTGTTAGAACATAAGACAATATGAAGGTGGCGTTTTGTTTTGTTTGTTCAGTGCTGTATCTCCAGTACTTGGAATAGTGTCTAGCACAAAATAAGCACTCAGCATATATTTGTTGAATGAACAAATGGTTTGCAGAAAAAACTGCCAAAAATGCTGCACTTCTTGCTAAATTTAGCCTGTTATGCTTGGTAATTAATTTTAACGCTGGAAACAGACAAGACCTTATTTATAGGTGAAGCATCATAGCGTCCTTAACCAACTCTTGCAAGGCCAAAGCCGATGTTTTTCTTCCATCAGCACCTCCACGGTGGCACACGACATAGGTTTATTGATTTATTTGAGCCTAAAGGCTGGCCTCTCTCTAGGAAGTCCTGGGACTACAGAAGGCCCCTGGAGTCCCCTTGACCCACTGAAGGTAGAGGGAAGAAATTATGTCTGAAGAAGGTGACTTGTTTTTGTTTAGTTTTGTGTGACAAACAATCCCTTCGGAAGTGATACCCCAAATAAATGAGTTCCTTTGGAGGATAGCACACGTTCTAGCAATAATGCTATAACTTTGCATCTAGAAAAATTTTCAGGGTGAGTAGGATATGGTATTTTTTAAAATCTTACATAGTGGCAAATTTTCACTTTTGGAAAAAGGGCTTCATGTTTTCAAATGACTCAAAGCCCTGACTTTAAGAAGCAGAATCTAGCGAGTAAAATGGTGAGCCGTCCGGGACATGCCGACTGGGCCGGCGTGTGACATGAGTGTGAGACTAAGGGCTCAATGCATGGCACGTGGGCTTCACTCCCACCTCGGCGTCTACCCACCAAGCAGCTGCCCGGGCACAGGCAGCAGCCAGAGCCTAATTCTTCTCCCTTGCACTTTTGGGACTGAGGGTCCTTAGGGAGGATGAGGGACACAGAGGTGGGAATGAGGCACTGACTCTCCGTGGGCTGTGACAGAGCGAGAGGTGGCGAGGTCTCCTGACCAGCCTCCGCAAGAGCTGTCGGTGAACAACGAAACGAAAGCCTGTGGGATTTTGAATAGAAAACCAGGGTCTTGTTTTGATGCCGGTGACTTCCTGAGTTATCTCTGAACACTGCAGTGTTCAAAGACCAAGCCCGGGCCACTTCTGTAAGCGGTTGAGCATGTCACTGGGGCAGACAAGGTGGCCCAGGCACCCTATAGAATTCCATTTCCTTCTGAATTTTTCAGTGCTCTGCATTTCCAGGGTCCCCATGGCGTTCTCCCAGAAACGCCTGGACACGCGGTGGGAACACTAGCAAATGACTTCCCAGGCAACAGTCCAAACTGTCCCCAAGCTATGGCAAAGCAGAGGACTGCTAAGATTTTTTGTTGTCTCTCCCTTCTCAAACTTTCTTTTCTTAAAACATTAGGTCTCTGGACCAAGGTGGAGTAGGTGGAGTAGATATACTTCTCTCTGTTCCTCCTGCTAAGTATAGATAAAAATCCTGGGAAATATATATATATATATATTTTGAAATATATGTATTCAAGATATATATATTTGAGATATACACACATGTGTGCATATCTATATCTATATCTATATAGAATCTGTATCTATATCTATCTCAAACCTAAGAAGACTTTGAAAGGTGTAGAGAATGCAGACCAGCTGGAGACCTCAGGACCCAAGAATGACATGGCAGTAAGACCTCTGTGTCTCACTTTAGCTTCACATAGCTCACACTGGAGGCTGGAGAAGCTGGCAATCTGAAAACACCAATGGGAACAGTGGAAAAAAAAAGGTTGGGGCAGAAAAGGAGCAACCTAGCAAGATGGAAAAGGGACCTTCTCGCTGATGCTGGTGGCTCTGCCATCCACTAGGCTCCTGCCCTCAGGAGAGGTGGGTGAGCAGAGGCTGGGATGGGAAGGGGAGAAATGGAGCTGACCTTTCATTCACCTACAGTTGGTTTTCTCCTAAAGTAGGTGACATGGAATACAATCTGCCACCATGAGGAGTTTTGCCCTTCCAAAAACCAGCCCATCTGATCTGCATGAGGAAAGTGTGCTCTTCATGGTAACACGAGGAGTCTTTCTTCTGCAAAACAACCACGCTGCCCTTACCATGTGAAGGGCTCCTTAGCCCCTGCTCTGGGTTCCCTTCCAGACCTTCCCCTTCCTGCATAACAACAAACAGCGTCTGTCCTGCTGGCCTCTCTCTGTCGCCCAGGTTTCTCCTGTGACCACGCTGAGCATCAGGTGGGGGCAGATGGTGGGAGTGGGGTGGCCGTGTGCAGAGACAAGTTTCAGGTCCCTCTGCCACAAATAGTATCTTATAACTTGGGTCAAATCCCAGCACACCATATATCAGCCGTGTGGCCTTGGGCAAGCTCCTTAACTATTCTGAGCCTCAGCTTGTCCATCAATAAAATGGATTTAATAATGTCGGCCTTGGAGTGCTGTAGAGAGGGGTATAAATAATATGTGTGTAACTCCTTCCCCAGAGTCTGGAGCTCATTTAGAGACAGATACTGTCATTACTATTATTACTCTTACGCTGATGTATGTACCATAGAAATGCATATATTTACATTACAAATCAACCTATTAAATGAATATGTAGCAGCGATCATACTTTTTTTTTAATTAACTGGCTGTGCCAGAGAGGTAATAAAAGGAATGAAATCAGCGGTTTTCTCTCCATGCGCCTCTCATAAATGAGGCATCTAGGTAAGTGCCTCTCTCCAAGGCCACAAATACTCCTGTTTCAGGCCCTGTGGGTGAGCAAGGCCAGGTGGAGAGGGTAGCATGTCAGTGCTCTGCTGCTCTGCCCTCGCGCCCTTCTCAGAGAGGAGCCTGCTTGGGGCGTTTGCTCGTGAGTTGTGTGGTTATCACTCCAACCTTGCAGAACCTTGACGCGGAACAAAGTGTCCTGGGTTTTCATCAGGTGCTGCCAGTGGGTCTCTTCCGTCTGACATATTAATTCCTGCCTCTTCCTGTAAAGATAATTCATGCTCCTTGGCAGCATTGTGCCGTGCACAATGCCAGTGCCAGGAATCTCCCGCAAAACTTCGCAGGGCTGCATTGTAATGTGCTGCTGGATTAATCCAGCCATCTAAAATGCATTTTTAAAAAGCCAAAGGTCTTTTCCATGAATAACCTGGTGAGTATTTGAGCTTCATTATTATTTCCCTCTAATGGAGTTTGGGGAAATGGAATGAGAGTTATTAGCCAGATTTATAAGACTGTCTCCTGAGAAAATAGGGACGGAGAGGGGCTGGCTTAGCAGACGAGATGCATTGGTTGTCTACCCAGCCGAGGAGAAAGAGCTGGCCCACAGTCTGCAAAGACAAATAGTTTCCTTACCCGACAGCCACCTTTCCTGCGCTTTCAAAACACAAGGCAGCGCTGCCCAGATCCCCCAGCAGCCTCCTGTGCACGTCTGAGCCTTGGATGCAAAATCCCACTCTGAGAGACCACCATGTTAGTGACCTCAGTGGAGTATGCATGAAAACTCTCTCCCTGGTATTTGGAGGGTGGAAAAACCACTTCACTCACATGCAGACATTCCTTCGAGAGCATCTTGTGTTGGAAAATGGCTGGCCAAGCCTCCTGAAGGAGAGGGCTCTTGGCCTCCAAATGGAGTCGAGGGAGAACCTGCTGCCCGGGGAGAAGCAGGCCTGGTGAGCATGGGAATCTGTGCACCAGAGGTCGTCCTGCAGACACTGGGCACCCTGGGGCAGCAGGGGGGGCTCCGGGGGTGGGCAAGGGGGCTGCGGGCACCACATCAGGGACTGTTTCCTACTTGCACAGCTGCCTCTATGCTGCTCTTAGATGACAAGGCACTCAGGGCAGAGATTTAGGCCATGAGCAATGGTGACATTGACATTCTTATTAAGGAGCTGCATTTGTCAGCTCGGGTGTCCATACAAAGCAGCACAGACCGGGTGGCTGACACAACAGACATTTATTTTCTTCTGGAGGCTGGAAGTCCAAGATCGAGGTGTCAGCATGTTTGGTTTCTCCTGGGGCCTCTCTCTGTGGTTTGTAGATGGCCACCTTCTCACTGTGTCCTCACGGGGCCTTTCCTCTGCGTGCACACATCCCCGGTGTCTCTTCTCTTGAAATGACAGTCCTATTGGATTAGGACCCACCCCAATGACCTCATCCTATCTCCAAATATTGTCACTTTCTGAGGTACTGAGGGTTAGGACTTCAACATATGAATTTGGGGGTACACAATTCAGCCATAACAGAAACTTGGAGAACATATATGATTATGATGCTAATATAGAGCCACGGCGGTTACCGTTTACTGGGTATTTACTGGGCTTCACCTACAACTAATCTTCAAAACCAACATGGGAGGCAAGTAGCATGACTGTTCCCACTTTAGAGATGAGGACACTGTGGCACACTGTGAGTGAGCACCTCGCCTGGTCAGTGGCAGGACTATGCCCAGACCACGTGCTGCCCACCCCCACACTTCCCATCATTCTTCCTCTTCTCCTGTGTCTGTAACAGAAAATGTTTACACTATAGAAGAGAAGGAAGAAAATAACAGCCACGCACAATCCCACCCATCCAGACTTTCTACACAGATTTGGATTGTGTCATATATTCAGTTCTCCTGTCCTCTTTCCTCCTTAACACTAGTCTTAGACGCAGCTTTGCTGGTTGCAGGGCCAAAGGAGAGCCACAAAGGCTCAAAAACTGTGCCTACCACAAAACAGAAGTAAACAAATGGGACTTAATTAAACTAAAAAGCTTCTGCATAGCAAAAGAAATAATCAAAAGGGTAAACAGACAATCTACAGAACGGGAGAAAATATTCACAAACTACATATCTGACAAAGGAGCAATACCCAGAATCTACAAGGAACTCAAACAATTCAGCCAGAAAAAAATACCAACCCCATTAAAAAGTGGACAAATGACATAAACAGACATTTTTCAAAAGAAGATAGACAAATGGCTAACAAACCTAAGGAAAAATGCTCAACATCACTAATCATCAGAGAAATGCAAATTAAAACCACATGAGATCCCATCTCACTCCAATTATAATAGCATGGCCATTATTCAAAAATCAACAAACAATAGATGCTGGTGAGGATGTGATGAAAAGGAAAGGCTTATACACTGTGGGTGGGAATGTAAATTAGCACAACCTCTATGGAGATCAGCATGGAGATTTCTCAAAGAACTGAAGTTGATCTACCATTCGATCCTGCAATTCCACTACTGGGGATCTACCCAGAGGAAAACAAATCATTATATCAAAAAGATAGGGGCAATTGTTTATCACACTACAATTCACGATAGCAAAGATGTAAAAATCAACCTAAGTGCCTATCTACCTATGAGTGGATAAAGAAAGTGTGGTGTGTATACACACACACACACACACACACACACACCATGGAGTGTTCCTCAGCCATAAGAAAGAATGAAAGAAATCATGTCTTTTGCAGGAACATGGATGAAACTGGAGGCCATTATCCTAAGTGAAGTATCTCGGGAACAGAAAAATAAAGGCCACATGTTCTCACGTATAAGCAGGAGCTAAGCTATGGCTGCACAAGGACACAGAGAGTGGTACAGTGAACACTGGAGGCTCAAAGGGGGTGGGGTGGGAGGGGGTGAGGGGTGAAAACTTACCTACTGGGTACAACGTACACGGTCCGGGTGGTGGGTGCATCAGAAGTCCAGACTTCGCCACTATACGATATATACGTGTAACAGAATTCAACTTGTACACCCTAAATCTATTGAAATCTTTAAAAGAACTGTGCCTACAAAACATTCAAGAGCAGGTAATAATGTTAAGGATACAATGTTGGGTGTAGAAAGCAGGTTCCTTAACAATATGATCAGTCTGAGCCCAATTTAAAGCAAAACAAAACAATTATCACCCAAAAGCTAACGCTAGATCTCTGGTCAGCGGGACTACAGGCGATACTCATTTTCCTCCTATATCATCTGTATTTATTTCCTATGTTTTTCAAATGTGCTATAATGAGCATGTAGACACAATGACCTCTGAGAGCAGAAATGAAAACAATAAATGTCATAAGAGAAAAATTAAATTGCGCCAGCTCCCAGCACCGCGGGTCCGACCCACTCACCGACTGGGTCTCGGCGCTGGAAGGTTTCCCCGCACGCCCTCAGAAAGCAAAACAAAGGCAGCAGACGGTCTGTGAGGAAATCTATTGGAAACAACATCCTGAGTGAGAAAAGCGACAGAAGAGCCACCTCCCTAAAAGCAGCCCAAAGTGGTCATTCAAATAGTGAAAATGACGCAGGGATTTGGAAACAGAGTCCCAGCTTTCAGATGGAGCTTCCTGAGCCAGCGAAAACAGCAAGCGTGGAAGAGGAAGCTGGCCTGCCCGGCGTCCCCAGGGGCCTGCGGCTGCCACCTCTGCCAGCGCCGCTGAGGGCTCACTGGGCTCCATTCCTCTCATCCCGGGTGAGGGCCAGCTCCACGCCCCCGGTGTCCCAGGAGAACTGGACCCTCCGAGCATCCTGGGGGCCTGTGCCAGGCTCTGCCTGCGGGGAGCAAGGTTACACTTGGATGGGGACCCAGTGCAGGCCTGGGCCGGGCTGGGCATGTGTCCCACCTCGGGCCACCTGCTTCCTGCAGGGCTGTGCAGCCCGGAGCCAGCGAGGCAGACACAATGGGCAGGACCCACGTCACTTTTCTGAGGGGATGAAAATTACTCTTTGTGGACTGAGAGATCAGGACAGGATATCTATAACTGTTTAAAGAAACACTCGGTCTGCAAACCCCCTTCCCTCCCCAAGCACTTCCGAAATGTCGCGCAACACGCCCTGCTCTTGAAATATCCAAGCCCAGAATAAATATGCACACAGCACTTCCCCCAGCGACGGGGTCCATGCGGCTGCCAGCTGAGTCACAGATGTTAGAGCCGGGCGGCCTCCGAGATCAACAAGTTCAGGCTAAGAGTAGACTGATCAGCGTGTGCCCACCCTGTACTGGCACCTGCCGGCACCTCCCGGCTCCCAGCCACGCCCTGGGCCACACCAGGGCCGCCCGGGTCTCCCTGGTGCCCTTAACCATGGCACCAGCCTGCCCAGGCCGCTTGGGCCACCCAAGATTTTGAATGAGATGCTCAGTCTGGAAAGGTGGAAGGCCTGAGTTACGCAACTCGGTCTTGGCAGAGGTGAAGCTGAAACCTGGCCGGGACTCCCCTCCTCTGGCCCTTCCTCTGGACCACGGCTGAGGTTTGGGACCTGGTGATTCTGTGTCACAGAGTTGTCCTGGGATGGTGTGGGTGACTGCTCAGGTTAGAAGCTGCTCAATGTGCTCTTCAAGAACCTTCTGGGTAGGTTTAGAGAGGCATTTCTCTTAAGAGTTCTGGATTTTTAGCTACTTGGACTATAGCTATGGTTTGTTTTTGTTTTTCATTTAAAAAGTTTTTGGCCTCTGGTAAAGGTGACTTCTGCCAGACCTCAGGATGTGAAGCAGATACCAGCAGAGCTGATCTGGATGAAGGGGGGGCAGAGGCCCAAAGCTCCCTCCCCCACCCCAGCCTCCCCTCCCTCCCACGTGTCCTGGGACTCGGCGCTCTGAGCAATGGTTTGCAAAGCACTGGACCAGTGAGTGGCATGGGGACTCGCTCGTCTCTGAGAACCCCTGATTCATTGTTACCTGCATAACAGAGACTTACTATCCAAGTTCCTGCCCAACCCCCCACCCAGCTCTGCAGCATAGCGTCCCAAACAAGGGTGAGAAGAAGCCGGACAGGGGTACCGGACTTAACTGCAGCTAGAGGCCATCGGTCACCTGCAGAAGCCCAAGCCCAACACAAATCATTCTTTCATCCCTGCAACAAAAATCATGACGTGCCTGCCTCAGCACTGAGCACAGCAGATTATATGCAGAAAAGTCATTCATGGTCTTTATCCTTGTGGAAGTTTGTGTTCCATGTGAGAAAATCTGACATATAAATACAAAGAAAGTTATAAACACTGCAGGTATAATTTTTTTCAGACATTCATGATCAAGAGCCCCCCTTTCCAATGGGGTAGCCATCAAAGGCTTCACAGAGGAAGTGGCATTTGAAGAATAGTATGCTTTTGAAAAGTGGTGCTGGCTTCAGACGGTCTGTGAGGAAATCTATTGGAAACAACATCCTTCATGAGGGTGCGACGGGTGCAAAGGCCGGAAGGCCACGGGCACACAGGCTGGGCCTTGTGCAGGACACGGGCGGCCCTGGGCAGCCCTGCCGGGAAGGGCAGGTGTGCTCAGGAGACCGTGAGGTGGACTGGACAGTGGGAGGGTCCGAGTGGGTGGCAGCGAGCCACGAGGTTGGGACCAGAGCACCGGGGGCCTGGAGGACCCGGCTGAGGCTCTAGCCCCCCTCCGCACACTGGGCAGTTGCTGAGCGTTTCTGAGCAGGGGAGAGACAAGAGGGCGAAGCTTCAGGAAGCTGGGCCTGGCCATGCTGTGAGGCTGAGATGGAAGGAGAGGGACGGGACGCCACGGCCACCGGGACAGGTGACGGCCAGCTGTGGGTGGAGGCAGCCGGGCTGGAGCAGAGGGGCAGATGCAAGAGATTACGAACTGTCACAGGGAGATCAGCCGGGCCTGCCTGGGGAAGTCAAGGAGAGGAACAGCGCCTGGGGAAGCAGGGGTGCCTTTTGCGCTCTTGCGCAAGGCTGCGGGGCTCCCGACGCCGGCTCCGCGGGCGGGACGTTGCATTCGAGCCCTGGGAGGTCTGAGGCACTGGAGAGGGGTCAGTGCAAAGTGCCAGCTTGACCCCCGAGCAGGGGGTCCCTGCTCCCCACACCCTCGGGTACAGCGGACTCCTCTTCCCGTCCACGGCGAAGGGGGGCCATGGAGTCCGGTGGCACCGCGCTGCATGCGTCGTCTGATTTCTTCATTCCCGTCCCCGCCCGGCCAGGGAAGGCTGGAAGGGGACTCCGCGCAAGCAGGCCGCGGTGGGAGAGCGAGGCCGGGGTGCCCGGCGCGTTTGCCCGCCGAGCCGTGCCTGTCGGCGCGAACAGCGGCGCAGACAGCCCCGGTTGCTGCCACTCGGAATATGCTCCCTGAACAGCTGGTGCGTAGGAACTGTTTTTAAAACAGGCCATCACAACAAACGCAGGCAGAACATCTGTGGGGCCGCGGCGGCCGAGGAAGGAAGGTCACGCCCCAGCAGGCTCGTCGGGTGTCCTTGCAGGCCGGGCCGAGATCAGGGTGGCCGGGGTGGCCTGCGGGCGGCGGGGCAGCGGGCAGAAACCAGGGGCAGCAGTTTCTGGCGGGCAAACCGACTCTGAGCAAGGTGCAGAAACGCGAGTCCTGCAGCGAGGAGGCTTGGGTAAGGCAGGACCCCGGCCGGCGGGGGCGGCCTGGGTGGCCGCTGGTTCCACCACAATCACTTTGGGGCCCTGGTAAATCCGGAGTGGAGACATCAGCTGCTATTTATAGCCCTCGGCTGAAATCCCTGTTGTTTAGTGTGATGTTTATAAAGCAAGCTGCAGGCGGCTTCCCTTCCTTGCCTCTCCAAGGTGGGGAGGTCTGCATGTGCATACCTCTCCTCTTTGTTTAGCTTTTCCTTTTTTAAAAAATTTGATGAGTGAGGGCAAGGATAACACGTTTATTATTTAAGAGCTTGAATGAGGCCGAGGTTGCGGCACCTGAATGTCCTGGAGGCAGCAAAACCGCCTGCGCTGTGGGGAGCGTGTCCGGCGGAGCCCCGGGCCCCTCTGTCCTTCTTCCCGCTGACCTGGGGCAGGGACCAGCTTTCAAAACAGAATTCCTACCGCGGGGCTTGTTTGTGGTCTTTGTGTGCGGTGAGTTTTTAAAGTAGAGCAAGGATTCCCACAGGCAGGATTGCTGCCTCCTGCATTCTGCTCCCAGAGACCCTTCAGCAGCCTCAGAAATGCTGCCCTGACTGGCGCTCTGGGGTCTCCCCCTTGTGTGGGGTATTTGTGTAAAAACTAATTGCACCCTAGGATTTAAGAATGGGGGCAGGTTTGACTTTGGGGTCACAAATCCAATTAAAGGCGGGAGTGGGATGTTTGAGAGTCCCTGGGCTGCAGATCCACAGCCACATTCTCCAATCAGTTTTATTAGGAATAAATATACTTGGAGCTTAAAAACAAAAGCCAGGAATGGCCCACGGGCAGTGTGCCAGCTGCAGGCCAGAGGGACATCTGCAGGAGGCCTGTGCGGGCGGCGGGGAGAGCCCAGCCAGCCTCCCTCAGCCGCTCCCTTTCCCTCCCCCAGCAGTGGGAACCCACGGCCCAGCAAGGTGGGAGCTCTCTCCCCAAAGCTGACGGGATGGTTTGGGGGAGCAGCAGGCTCCAGGGGTGCTGGGGGGCCGCAGAGCCAGAGATGATTTCCTCTCTGAGAGGCTTTCACGGGGCCTCCCTAGCGCAGCACCAGGAAACCACATCTGTCAGCATCACAGACTCTCCAGCGCCCGCCTTGAAGGCCAGAGGGACTCCGCCTTTAGGAAACGTCGCCAGAATGGGAGGGATGGGGTGCTGTCTGGGGGAGGGCGAGTCAGAGCCAGAGGGGCCGAGGGAGGGGCCGAGGCAGCAGAGGCCTTGCTGGGGAGGCGCAGAGAGGAGCTGGCTCTGGGGAGGGCGAGGACTGGAAGCCGCGAGGTGAAGGGAAGGAGCCCAGCCCGCCACACGGCAGGGAGCCTTGGCCAGGGACAGCTCGGGACACGGTGCGGGAGGAAAACCAGGTGCAGCCCACGGCACCCGGACTTCAGAATCCTGAAGGAGAAAAACCTGAGTCCAGGTAACTCCCGTGCGCCCGGGCTGCTGAGCAAGGCTCTGCTCCGCTGCTGCAGGACGAGCAAGAACACTGGAGAGCGGTGGCAAGCGGGGAAACACAGGACGGGTCTTCATTCCTGCCTCTTTTTTTTTTTTTGGGTGTGGTTATAAGAGTTTTCTCCCAAATTGATAAAAGGACTAAATTAAATGTGGAATAATGACACGTGGCAACAGGGATGAATCTCACAGACACGACGCCTGTGTAGTGTGCAGCTCCACTTGCACGAATCTCAAAAGCAGGCAAAGCAGAAACTAATCTGTGGGGACGAAAGTCAGAAGCGTGGTCGTCCTCAGGGGACTGACCAGGAGGGACCTCACTGGGGAGACTTCTGGGTGCTGTAATGTTCCATGTTGCGGTCAGAGTGGTGATGACACGGAGCATGACGTGTGAGAGGAGTCGTGGGGCTGTACGGGGAGACCTGTGCACTTTGCTGCATGTCAGCACCTCAATAAAAAGGGTTTTACAGCAGAACAGCACATCTTACATAAGTGCGTCAGTTCCCTATTGCTACTGTAACAAATTTGCACAAATTTAGTGGCTTCAAACAATACATATTTACCAATTTACAGCTCTGGAGGACAGAAGTCCACCACCAATGTGACAGCAGGGCCGTGTTCCTTCTGGAAGCTTCAGAGGAGAATCTATCTTCTTGCCACCTTCTAGAAGCTCCTGAGCTCATGGCTCCTTCCTTGAGTCACTCCAGTCTCTTGCGTCTGTCGTCACATTTCCTGTTACTGCGTCTTTGACCCAGCTGTCTCCCTTTTACAACTTTGGGCACACCCAGATAATCTGGAATAATAATGTCTCCATCTCAAAATCCCTGATTTAATCACATCTGCAAAAGTCCCTGTTGCCATGAAAGGTAACATATTCCCAGTCCTGAGGATCAGGACATGGACATCTTTGGGGGCTGTTAGTCAGCCTGTCATGATAAGATTACGCGAAGATCAAGTTCCTCCTATGGGTACAGGTGCTCCTTTTCAGATCAAATCAGATCAACAAGTGTGTTAGAATAATTAATGTCGGCTGCTGTTGAAACCCACAAACCCCAAAGTGTCCATTGCTTTGTACAATAATAGAGGTTCTTAACCTGGGTTCAGCATCCCCCAAGGATCCTTGCATAGACTTCAGGGTCTGTGGACTTACGTGGGAAAACATTTTGTCTTTATTTTCTCTACACTCAGCTTCTTCTTTAATGACACGTGCAGTCCATAAGTAACATTGGTATTGGCAGTACTTATGACGCTGTCACCGACAGAAATCGCAGGTGTTCTCACATCGAGTTGCTGCATCTGTATCAAAGGATCACTTACCTGCTACATCTGGTTTAAATAGTGGATCAGTGAAGAGGGCTGTGGATGACAGCATCATGATCTTATGTTAATCACTGGATTCCAGTACGTATTTTAATCTAGTGTTGCATTTCATCCAGTTACGGACGGTGTTGAGGGCTCTGCAGGCGTCACCAGACGGCAGAGTGAGGCCTGGCGCGCTCGCACACACAAAACCCGTCCAAGCTCCTGGAGAGGCGGCTTTCCTTTCCGCTCCTGTAAGGTTTGGTGCAGACTGGGTGGCCGCCCCACTCGGAACTCGTGGCCGCTGAGCGACCCCGCGGGGCTCACTGGCGCTGGCTGCTTGCCCGGCGCCCTCGCCCCGTGCAGAAAGGTCCCCAGCCTCTCTGAAGGATGCGGGATTTTTCCAGACCACAGCCGCGAGGCGGGGGTTTCTCAATGCTTCAGGCAATTCTTTAAGTGACGCCTGTCCGATGTACTGAATGCTTATGATTTTGTGGTGCCTTGGCATCCATTTGGAATGTAAGCTGGGCGTTCTCGTACCAGGAGCAGGGCTCGGTCACCCTCCACACAGTTGCCGATTCTGCGCCACTATCCCCGGCCCAGCTCCTCGGCGTGGTCGCTCTGGACACCGCCTCACGCAGCTGCCTCCTGGTGAGCACTGCCCTGTGGGGACACGGCCCACCCGACCGGCTCGCCGCCTCCTGCAGCCCACGCGGCATGCGCACACGGGACCACCTCTCCACCACAGCGTGACCTCCTGGAACTGGAGTCTGCTTGCGTTAAGCCCACCAATGCCCTGGACCCCAATAAAGGCATTGGCCCTCGGCCCATGGACATCTCTCTCTGTCTCTGTCCCCCCATGTGCTCCCACCGTCCACTTGTGCGTGGCCTCTGAGTGTGCCACGTATCCTCCAGGACCTCGAAGTAACAAAATATTTCCATCTTGTGCCTCTCCTAATCATCGGAGGGGTGCTCTCCATGCTAAAGATCCTAAATTAAAACATCCAACTAGTACTTTAGGCAACAAAGCTACTCTCCTAGATGCCTTCAGGTGCGAGGCTGAAGGGCGGGCTGGCAGGCACACAGCCCAGTCGCTCGGCCATCCCTCTTCCACGCTAATTCCAATTGCGCCCTATTTTACCCTCCAGGCCAAGCTAGGACCTGCTCCCTTTTTTCTCCCTGACCATAAAGGGAGCAAGCTTCTCCATCTTGCTGCTGCCGCTCTGCCATTGTTACTGGTTTTCTCTGGGTCTGATTGGCAGGTTCCGTTGGGACGTCCTGACACTGTGAGAGCCCCCATACGCCCGTCCCCCCCACCCACAGCCTATGGCTGAGCTGGCTGCCTTCTCCCCGGCCCACACGTCGCGTGTTTGCCTTAGGCTTCCCTGGCGCACGCGGGCCCATCGTTGCCTTTGTTGTTGGCTGCCCACAGCTCTTCCAGCCCTCGTGCCCAACACCCTCCCTTTCCCGTCTCTGCTCGTCACACCCGGGCGGAGTCCCTCCGCGAGCTCCCGCCCATGCCTCGGCCTTCCACCCCAAGATGCTCTTCCATTGGAGTTGGTGGTTGCTGTGGTTTGACTGTGTCCCCCCAAAAGCATATACTGGAAACTTAATCCCCATGCAACAGGGTTTGGGGGTGAGGTGAGAGCTAATTAGGCCATGAGGGCTCTGCCCTCATGAAGGGACTACTATCATGGGGATGGCCCCTTACGTGGTCAGGTAACAGCCCCTCTCTCTCTGGCCCTCTCTCACTTTCTCACCTCTCACCATGGGGTGACACACAAGAAGGCCATCCAGATGCTGGCACCTTCCCAGCCTCCAGAATTGTGAGAAATCATCTCTACGAGTTCCCTAGTTTCTGCAATTCTGTTATAACAGCACAAAATGGGCTAAGACAGAAAATTGACAACAAGAAGAGGCACTATTGCTACAAAAAACACCTAAAAACGTGGAAGTGGCTTTGGAACAGAGTAATGGGTAGAGGCTGGAACAGTTTTGAAACGAATGCTGGAAAAACCTTACATTGCTGAGAAGGAAGCACTAAGGATGATTCTGGTGGGGCCTCAGAAGAGGCGGGAGGTGCAAAGAAAGTCTGAAACTTCTTAGAGGTGACCAGAATGCAGGAGGACACATGGGCGATAAAGACTATTCTGATGAGATACCAGATGGAAATAAGGTACTGAAACTGAGGGAAAGTCCATCCTTGTTATAAAGTGGCAAAAAACTTGGCTGAATTGTGCCCATGTCCTAGGGCTTTATAGAAGGCAGAACCTAAGATCAGTGATCTAGGACATCTGCGGAAGAACTATCCACACAGCAGAGCATTGCACGGCTTCCTTCAACTGCCTGTAGCAAAATTCAAGAGCTGAGAAATGATTTAAAGATAAAAGTTATAATTGGAAGCAAAATGGAAATATCTGGAAGACGCTCAGCCTGCCCATGTAAGGAATAAAAGAGCATGTTTGGGAGTGAATGCTGAGGGTGTGGCCAAGCCACGGTTTGTGGAAGAGAGTGATGTGGCTGGCAGGAAGCCAGGTGCCCGTCGCCCAAAGGATGGAGGAGAGCCCAGAGGCATTTCAGAGATCTCCGAGACAAGCTAGGGCCTGGAGGGCAAGGTTTCCAGAGAGGGGCCCTCGGGACCTCAGCATTCCCTGCTCTGCACCTCCTCAAGTGTCTGCCCCCTGCATTCCGAAGCGACGCTCCTTGGCCAGCCCAGAGCTGGTGCAAGCTGACTCGGATGTGGCTCAGGCCACCACTCCAGAGCGCAAGTGTAAACCCTGGCATGTGCGCGTGGCGCTAATCTGCAGGTGCACAGAGTGTAAGAGCCGTGGGGCCGTGGCAGCCTCTGTTTAGATTTCAAAGGATGCCACCGGGAGTCTGGGGGCCCAGGCCAAGAACCGCCTTGGGGAGGAGACTGCGGAGACCCCGCTACTGGCCATCCCCAGCAGACTATGGGTTTGGAGCCACCACAGAGACGGCAGAACTGTCGGGCTGCCAGTGCGCAACTCCAGCCTGGGAGAGCTGCAGGCACAAGACCCAGCCACAAGCGCTACAGCACGGGCTGAGCCCAGAAAGCCACAGCGGGGAGCTGCCCACGGCCTTGGGGCCCTGATCCCTGCCGCAGTGTGTCCAGGCAGCAGGACATGGAGTCAGAGAAGGTTATTCCCCAGCCTTGAGATTTGCTGTTCACCCTGTAGGGTTTTAGCCTTACCTGGGATCAGTCACCCCTTTCTTCCTGCTGATGCCTCCCTTGGGGGATGTAAACGCCTATCCTAGCCTGTCCCACCATCGTGTTTTGGAAGCAGTAACTTGTCTGATTTCACAGGCTCATAGCTGGAGGGAATTTGCCTCTGGACAAATCATGCCTTGAGTCTCACACAAATCTTGTTTAGTTAAGACTCTGAATTTTGGACTTTTAAGTTGATTCTAGAATGAGTTAAGACTCTGTGGCTACTGGGATGGAAGGAATGTATTTTATGTGTGAGAAAGATCTGAATTTTTGGGGGGTCAGGGACACAATGCTATGGTTTGAATGTGTCTCCCGAAGTTCATGTGTTGGAAACTTACTCCCCAAGGCAATCTTGCTGAGAGGTGGGGCCTAAGGAGAGGCGATGAGGTCGTGAGGTTGACACCATTATAGCGGAAGTGGGCTCGTGGTATGGCAGGAGTGGTTCTGTTAGGAGATGAGGGCAGTCCCCTCCGGTCTCACCCTCTCTCCCGCTCTCATCTTGCACCACGGTAGGTACCGCACAGCAAGAAGGCCCTTGCAAGATGCCAGCACCTTGACATCGGACTTCCCAGGCTCCAGAACTGGGAGAAGTCGGTTTCTCTTCCTTATAAGTTACCCGTGAAACGTACTAGGACAGCGGTCCTGCCGCATCTGGCTGCCCACCCGTTTGAAGAGAGGGGGCGGAGATTCCCTCCAGGCCCTGCACTGGGCACGGCCCCTCTGCCCTTGTTCTTGTCCCTGGAGTCTCTTCCAGGTCATCCTTCTCTGTAAAGATGGTCTTCTCTGTGGTCCTTCAGTGGAACCTGAAAAAGGGGCGCTTTTCCCACTCAACTGTTGGCTCCAGGATCCCAAAGGTTTGAGTCATTCTGCTCTGTGCTAACCCTGTCTTCCCCCTGTCTGCAGCCCGTGAGATCGCTGCATGTGGCGCTCCAGGGCGAGTGTCCGGAAGCTGACGCGGCCCTGTGCTGCCACAGTCACCCTGACGGGAGCAGGATGGCACTCGGGGTGAGCCCGGCCTCGCCGGCGCCCCCTGCATGGAGCGCACGCAGCACCCGCTTCTCTGACGCCTCCCCGAGGAAGCTTCCTCGCTCCCACTCCTGGTGCCGGCTGCCCCGTGGTGCTGCCGACGACATCTGGTCTATCCGGGACCTGCTGCTCACGAGCTTTATTGTCTCTAAGGCCCCAGAAAACCCCCGACGTCCGACAGCTGCGCCAGCACCTGGAGAGGAACGTGCTCCGGAAGCAGGGCCGCCAGTGCGCGGCCGTCTCCCACCTGCCCCCAGCGGCCGACCTTGGCCTGCGACGACGCGTTTGGTAGCACACTTGGGAATTCCCAGGTTGCAAGCCAGTCGTGTCTCCTTCCTTTCCTCGCGTGAGGCTCTGTGTGACCTTCCCACCGGCACGTTTTCCACAACTTCTTTGCACTTTTGTGTGCTTCTTAATTGTGCGAAGTAAAGCTGAGGCAGGACACGAGTACACGACCGGCCTGCGGCCCTCCTCAGGCTCCTCCCGGGGCTGGCGGGTGTGCACAGCCCGCAGGACAGACTGAAGGACCTAGGAGAGGTGGGGGCTCCCAGAGCAACACTCCAGAAGTGCAAAGGGAAAGCATCGGTTTCCTAGCCCCGCCCTACCACAGTGCCACACGGAAATTGTCTCACAGTTCAGGAGGTCACAAGTCTGAAATCAAGATGTGGGCAGGGCTGATTCCTTTTTGGAGCTTTTTGGGAGAATCTGTTCTGGAATGATGCTCTCCTGGCTTTTGGTGGTTGTCACAGTCCTTGGTGGCTTGTAGCAGCAGTCACCCTGATTACTGCCTCTGACGTCACACGGCATTCTCCCTGTGTGTCTGTGTCCCAACTTTCCTCTTCTTCTAAGGACACCAGGCGTATGGGATTTCCTTCCTTCCCTGCTCCCGGGTTCGGCCCCCGGGTGATGCTCCAGCATCCTCCGGCCCCACCGCAGCCTCCCCCAACCCCTAAGCACTAAGGGGTGTCTCTGTATGTCCCCTGTTTCTCACCTGCTCCCAGATTGCCACAGCCTCCTCCCGACGCTCCCCCTCCAGCCCTTCCCGGAAAGGTTTCCAGGATGTGCCATTAAAACTATATACCTGATTATTTCATTCTAACCAACCAACTCTAATATATCTTGAGAATATAACACATTAACTGCCACACTAGAAAAAAAAATTTTTCCCCTGGAGCCACGGTGTTTTATTACAAAAATAGAATAAAATCTTTGAAAACAAAACAATCCTTGCAAATTTAATTAAAAAATTGTTATTTTTTATTGTTTCCTGTGCATGCGTTACATGAGACTTGAAAAACAGTTCATAAGGGTTAAAGGTGAAGAGACGTGTGAGTTACATATGCCACAGGAGGCCCGGCTCAAAACTAGCGTGAGTTAAATCCAACTCACATGGCAGGTAGTGTATTAAAAACTGTTTTCTAGGCTCCCCTTGGCCAGCAGGCTTTTCCCAATCTGGTTCCAGCCTACCCTTCAAAGCCTGAAGTCTTAGACCCGACACGGGCCACCCCACAGGCATGCACACGCATGCACACATGTTCCTTACAGACTGCCAGTATGTGCACTTGGGATATGGCACTGACACTTGTTAACGTTTCTTAAACATGTCGCATACGTGTGTTTTCTGTGCTTCCCCGTGGGAATGTGTCCTCCCTTTCAGCCAAACAGTCCCAGCCGGTTGCTTCGAGGCCTGGCTCAGCAGCGCCTCCTCCGTGGAACCTGCTGCGACAGCTCCTGCAGGCGGGAGCCACAGATCTCTCGGCGTCTGCATCCGGGGCGGCCCCGGGGCCCCGTGCGCGTGCTGCGTGCGGGAACGAGCGCGAGTCCCAGCAGCGTCCTGAGTGCTCGCAATGCTGGTCTGTGTGCCCCAGGACGCCCCAGCCCCGGAGCCCTGAGCTGGGAATGGCCAGGGGCAATGCGCTTGGTCCCCCGCAGCACCGGGTGACCTCCCCGGGAAAGCAGGGGCTGCCTCGTCTCCTGTCGCTGCCTCTGAAACTCGCACTCAACTGTTACACAACCAAGGACACCTGGCTGCCCTCATGTGCCCCCTCCCGCTTGCTTTGAGAAATGGAGGGGAAAAAGCCACAGGTATAGGGTCGCTGCCTCCCGGTGGGCAACGGGACCCCCCGGTGGGGGGCAGAGATCCAGAGGCGGGGCATTCCCACTTCCGGCCTGCGGCTTCGCACACGCTCCCTCCTGCCCGCCTGGACTGACATTCGCAGTTCTGCAAAAAACTAACACGCAACTCTATTTCTCGGAGGATTCTAGCTTGGCTGACAAGGTTCCTCCCGCCCCAGTTAAATGAGCCACGTATTTGGGAAGTGGCCTCTCGGAGCCAGGCCACCGGCACACATCGGAGCCATCTGTGCAGACGCAGCAGTTGGGAGCTTTTGTCCCGCGTGGCCGAGCTGTGTAGCCCATTCACTGGCAGAGGACAGCCTCCGTGCCCGAGTTCCTTTTCCCCTAACACAGAAGAAGCCTCAGTCAGCGCGTAGGAAACAGGAAGGAGCCCGTTGCCTTAAACAGCGGACGGCAGAGAATTGACTCATTGTGGTCCGCGCTCCAGTGTCAGCCGGGAGGTCAAGGCCAAGGCCGCGCCGGGGCTTCCTCGCGGGGTCTGGAAGCGGCAGTTCCAGCCCTTTCACAGGGAGCTGGTGAAGCCCGGGGTTTCTATCTCACTAGAGGCTTTAAGACCCTGCTCTCTCAAACAAAAAAAAAAAAAGCTCCAGTAAAAACCTACAAGAATACCTGGAAGTCGGACAACATCCTGTGTTTCCCTTTCCTACCCTGAATTATTCTGAGTAGGACAAACACGGTTTCAAGCCCCCTTTCTTATCTCGGCAATGGCCTATTTTCACTTCTCGGGGGGCTGCAGCGGTCGGCCCAGGGTGTGAGGGAGCAGGAGGGCCACGCATAGGTAATTTCATGCCTGGAAAAGGAGGCCCCGGAGTGCCGGCCCAGGAGCCCAAGGGTTAATCTGTCTCAAATCCATCATTGTGGCAGCCAAGCTCACAAATTAGTCCTGCCCAAGCTGTCCCGCCCTCTGAATTTAATTTGGTTGTTTTCTTTTTTTGACATTCTTGAAAGTGTCTTTATTACTCTCCCTTAAAAAATGTTATACAGTATGAAAACTTGTTCATTTTGTATAAAATATTGATACGATCATCTGATGAATTTAATTTTTTAAAAGCACTTTGCATTGATTCTGATGTTCAGGTTGGAATCCAGGTGTCCCGATGGAGCCCAAAGGAGATGAGAGGATGGGGACCTCACATCGCCCTCCGAGGGCCTGTGTCTTCATCAAGGCAGACCTAGAGCCACCTGATTTCCAACAGACAGGCCCGGGCGCCTTGAAACCAGCCGGCACAAGTCCCCACCCAAGACGCTCCGGCTGTGAACAGCTGCAGGCTCGGGCTCACGTGTATCTGTACCGTGCTGTCCCCACGCTTTTCAGACAGCCACTGATCCCCGAGGGATGCCCTGAGGGCTGTGCCCTGACCCAGGGAAGGTCTCACGGCCCATGCAGCCATCTGGGCTCATAGTTGGACCCAAAACTGATGGTGACTCCTATTACCTTTGGAGCATCGACATTACTCCAGATGTTAGTATAACCCTGGACATTTATGGCAGCAGAGTCGATAGCATCTTCAAGTGGACATCTTACCCTGCCATTGCCCGTTTCTAGAATCACGCTGAATAATCAGGGTTCTGCATAGACTCAGGAGGCGACTCTAGAGGTTGCAGATGGGGAGAGCCTCCCACTTCTCCCTTTCTTCAAAGTCATTTTGTGTGCCTACAGGTGTCAGTATAAGCCAAAGAATGTGTCTTGTCACAGATGAAAAATCAGAGTACCCATATAATTTATTATCTAAATCTGGACACTGGTGAGAGTGAAAAGGAGAGCTATTAATAACTATGGCAGATCAACAGGTGTAGACATGTCTGTCCAGGCAAGCTGAGACATACGGCCGTGCGCTGGCCTGTGAGCTCCAAACTGGTGCAGGCTCCCGTGTTGGGCACCCATTTGGTCTATTCGTAATGTAATACCTAAGTGACCCCAGGTCCAGCAGGCTGGAGGGGGTTGGTGGCTGCCGACAACCGCGCCTGTCTGAGGCTGCATGGGGGGAGTGGGAGAAAAGTTCACCAGTTCATCCCAGAGAGAGCTGGCTCTGCTACCAGCTCTCAGACTCGAGGAAATCCAGGTTCTTTTTCTTGTCCGAGCTGCCAGCTGCTCTCAGCAGAGAAACTGAGTTCTGCCGACTTCCTCTGCACTGCAAAAGGCAGCTGAGTCCCGAGTCCTGGGGTTGGAATCCCAGGCCCACCGTCTTCCCGCGGGCTTCAGTGAGTCAGTCAGAAGATAGAAGCTCATGTCTGCAACATGCACTCATCCCTGGCTTCCTGTCCACAGGTCCAGTCGGAAGGTCTCCTTCATCCCTTCTTACAGACAGTGAGGGATGAGTGGCTCTGCGTCCTTTGTCCACCCCGAGCAAGGCTAGAGGAGCAGAAACCATCTTCTTCTGAGCCCCACCCACTCAACCCAGCCAGCCAGAAGTCTTATAAAAGACAACTTCATTTCCAGAGGCAAAGTAATCTATTTTAATTTTTCTCTCCTTGGACCCCACAGAATGAACAAGTTCTTAACTATTTGATGGAAATTTCTTTCTTCACTTAAAAAAGGTTATCCCCTTCTAGGGTAGAAACACTCAACTGTCCTACAAAATAGTATTTTATAACACACTTCATCTGCAGCCTTTAAGCAAAAGCTATATTGAAATTAAATTGAAATAATCCAAAGTGGCTACAAAGATAAAATTATTTCCTCAGAAACATGGTACTCTGGGTAAAGAATTCAAGGAAACTCCTTTATATATCATATATATCACAATATATAATGTGAAAGAGAAAAAAAATCTTCTATTTAACCAAAAAAAGAAACAAGAAACAAACATATATTTCTCATTCTTATATAAATTTGACTGAATAGATTAGAACGAAATATCAGTTTTTCCTTGGAGTCAGTTCTCTCATTTTCACTCTTTCATTTTCCCTGGGTAAAGTTATTGTTAGTGGACTCACTTTTTACTAGACTATGATCTCCCAAAAAGCAAGGATTTTGCCTTGTTCATATTTTTGCTTTCAGAAAAGTGCTCAGTAAATGTTTGGTAAATATGTAATAAAAAGTCACACTAAACATCAAATTATGGCAATGAATATAAATGGCTTAAATTTTTCCAAAGCCTCAAATTGAAGTAAAAAGAAAACTCTTAATAAATTTTTGCTTACAAGAGTTATATCTAAAACAAAATGTTTAGAGTTATATCTAAAACAAAATGGCCCCAAAGAGCTACACATAAAAGACCTGTGGTAGTTAAAAATAAGAAGAAACATGAGAAAAGAGAATAGGCAATATTAATTAGTAGAAGTAGAATTTAAGACAAATTATTAAATCAAAGGAGCACTTTTACATTGTCAAAGGTAAAATCAACTGGATTTTCCAGAGAATTGTTTATTTTGCAGGTTTTTATTTGTTTGTTTAGAGGTGTGCCAAAAAGCCATTTTGGGATTTATTTATTTAATCCATTGCTTTGTGAGCAAAACAATCTGAAATACTTATTCGCCAAATATGACAACAAATTATGTAAAGTAAAAAATAAAGAAATACATAAAGTACTGACAGAAAAACAATTGCCATGGAATGTTTTAATAGATCTATGATGTACCCATATCATATTAAGAAAATTAAAAGGTAAAAGATTTGGGCAATAATGATAATGAATTAAAATATAAAAGATTATGTGGAGTTTTGCTTCTAATTAGGATATAAAAAGTTACAAAAAAAAATCCTCACTCTCAACCAAACAACCAAAGCAACTTGGATAAGCTAAAAAATAATCGTTTTTTCTGAACCCAAAAGAGAACTGAGAGTATAAAGTATAATAAATGCATTCAACTCCCTAAAGTGACAATCTGTTTGTAGGAGATAAGATACTTACAGCTATTCTCACCCTGGTTGCTGCTAAAGTGTCAGGAGGAGGAAGAATTTTCCATAGTTGAGGATAAAGAGAAACCATGTGGAATGCTAAAACACTTTTAACAACTACGTATGAGCTGGCATGATGGGTTAGAATTCCCAGGAGTCCCAGGCACAGAGTTAGGCAGTCCCCCCAACCAGTGCTTTCCACAGATTTCGAGAGGTCTCAGGAGCACTGTGCCAAAGACTGAGCAGTAAAGGAGGAGATCTGGGGGAGATACTGCCTGAGATGTGTGGGTCCTCCACCAAGTTCAAGGCAGCCAACTTATGAAGTTAGGGGAGCAGACGAGGAAAGCAAAGAAAAATCAATATCGGGCATCCAGACTTTTAGCTACTTAGAAATGAAGGCAGAGAAGGAAATTTCTGCCTGCATGGAAATAGCCTAGGGAAAGACCAGAAAACAAAGAGAACTCCCATAACTCAAAATCCTGGTAGTCGGGTATTTGGGCTGTAAAGCAGAGAGAGATGTCCTATGGCCCAGAAGGCTGGCAGCCCAGCCTCTAAAGAACAAAGAATTCTCCAGAAACTTACCAGGCTCAGACTGCAAGGCCCAGAGAAGGGAAAATCCTGATTATATTCTCCAAACCTACTGGCCAACCAAATCAAAATAAAGCTGCAATAAAATCCAGACCCAACCACACAAATTTTGACTCAGCCCCGACTCAAGTACCCCTTCCTGGAGGTAGATATCATTTACTTCACTCTCTGTTGTTCTTTATAGAAAATGTCTGGCATCAGTCAAAAATCACAAGACACACGAAGAATGATGAAAATGTAGTTTAGGATCAAGAGTAGAAATAGTCAATAGAAGCAGGCAGATCGTCTCTGATCCAGATTTTGGAATTATCAGGCAAAGATTTTAAAATAACTATGATAGGATCCCTGAGGGATCTAACAGGAAAGTGGAAAACATGCATGAAGAGACATGAAATTTCTAGAGGCATGGAAACTATAAAAGAATCAAATGGAAATGCTAGAAATAAAAAGTGCAATATTGGAAATAATAGACTCAATTGATAGGCTTAATGGCAGACTGGACTCAGCAAAGGAAAGCATCAGTAAACTTACAGACAGGTCAATAGAAATTTTACAAAGTGAACAAAGAAAACAAGTAAAAACAACAGAAAAAGAATTTGAGATCTGTAAGACAATATCAATATCAAACAGTTTAATATATGTGTAATTGGAGTCCCAAGAGAGGACAGAAAAAAGTGGGAAGAAAAATTTGAAGATATGGCCAATATCCTTCCAAATCAATTCAAGAAACACAGCAACCCTTAAGCAAGAGGAGTTAAAAGAAATCCACACCTAGGCACATGATGGTCAAACTGCTAAAATCAAATATAAAGAGCTAATATTTATTAAGAGCAACCAGAGAAAAAGTACAAATTGTTTCTTACCAGAAACAATGGAGGCAAAAGACAATGGAATGATATCTTTTTTTAAAGTGGCTGAAAGAAAAACAAATGTTAATCTAGAATTCTATATTCAATATGCATTTTCTTCAAAAATGAAGGCAATGGCTGGGTGCGGTGGTTCATGCCTGTAATCCCAGCACTTTGGGAGGTTGAGGCGAGAGGATCACTTGAAGTTCAGAGTTTGAAATCAGCCTGGACAACATAGCAAGACCCTGTCTCTACAAAAAAAGTTTAAAAATCAGCTAAGCCTGGTGGAGCACACCTGTAGTCTTAGCTACTCAGGAGGCTGAGGTGGGAGGATCACTTAAGCCCAGGAGTTCAGGTTGCAGTGAGCTATGATCATGCCACTGCACTCCAGCCTGGGCAACAGAGCAAGACCCAGTCTATAAAAAAAGTTTTTAAATAAAGGCAAAATGAAGATGTTTCAGACACACAAAAACTTAAATAATTCATCTCTAGCATACTTGAATTGCAAGAAATGTTAAAAGAAGATTTTCAGGCTGAGAGAGTCATATCTTTCTTAAGGGAAATAACACACCACAGAGAGTAGCTAGAACCCCAGCTCTGCAGGAGGGGGCAAAAAGCAACAGGGAAGATAAGCAGAAGGGCAAAAAGTTAATATAAAAGACCTCATCTTTGTATGAGTGTGTGTCTTCTTACATATAATTTTTTAAAATATAGGCCGGGTGTGGTGGCTCATGCCTGTAATCCTAGCATTCTGGGAGGCCGAGGCAGGAGGATTGCTCGAGGTCAGGACTTCGAGACCAGCCTAAGCAAGAGCGAGACCCCGTCTCTATTAAAAAATAGAAACAAATTATCTGGCCAACTAAAAATATATATAGAAAAAAAAATTAGCCGGGCATGGTGGTGCATGCCTGTAGTCCCAGCTACTCGGGAGACTGAGGCAGTAGGATTGCTTAAGCCCAGGAGTTTGAGGTTGCTGTGAGCTAGGCTGACGCCACGGCACTCACTCTAGCCTGGGCAACAGAGCGAGCCCCGCCCCCCCCAAAAAATATATTATTGACAGTTTAAAGGAATATTTTAAAAATAATTTTTAAAAGCATTATTGACTATTTACACCAAAAATAATAACAATGTATTGTGGGTATTATAGCATCAGGGGATAAGAGAACAAAACATGAAAGGGAATAAATAGAATTCTTAAACAGTGTGAAGTTTCTAGATGTCATTAAAGCAGGAGGCAGGCCCTTTCTTCCCCTTCTCTCCTTCCTTCTGGGATGCAGTCATGATAGAGGGCGCCGAAGCAGCCATCTTGCACCATGAGGTATATTTGAGAACTAGAGTCCAAAACAGTGGAGCAATAAGATCAAGGAGCCCAGGGCACTGGCTAAGCTTAGGGTAAGCACAGTTCCCCCAAAGACTCTGTGAATCTGAGGTCACCAAAGAAAAGAAGAGGTTGAACAGTGGAGGCTCAACAGAAGGTTCCACCTCCTGCTCACTGGGAGAGCTTAGCAGCCCAGGAGAGCTTAGTATTTGGGTTCCCCTTTGCTAAGATTCCTCCCAACAAAGGCTAGGATGGGACATTGACCCCTCTAAGGTAGCAGCATCAGCTGTCACCTGCTCTGCATAACCAAATGTCACTCTGCTTTGTGTCAGCTGGAGTTCCTACCCACTTCCACCTATGGAAAAAGACGCCAGAGAAATTAGGTTGGTGTTAAGCCAGGTAGAATTAACACTCCTTCTTGCCTTTATCCTAGATTAGTTTAATAACTATGTTTGTGGGTCTTATTCAAAGCTGCTCACGATTGCTAGCAAATAACTTCTTTGGCTCTACATGCCAGAGAATAAAATACTACTAAACCTCAGGAGCCCATATGGAAATTGCAAATATAGGTCAGATGTGCTCTAAAATTCCATTTAGACAAGGAGCCCTCCTCATGAGCAATATACTAGTGTAGGGACCCCTGTCTGACACCTTCAGGAGTGTAGCCTCCCAGCCTTGGACCCCTCATTCCCGGCCTCCACACTCTCTCTCAGGGGTCCCTCTAGGCAGAACCTCACACTGTTCTTCCCAGAGCTGGGGAGGGGAGCAGGACTGCACACCTCCCCTCCCTGTGCCTGGCTGGTCTGGCAAAGACTCCCTAGACGGGCTGCACACATCTCCCCCAAACCTTCACGGATTCCTGGGAGCAGGAGCAAGAAGAATCCAGGGCGAGTGGAGAGAGATTAGGATGAGCCAGGCCGGTCTTACAGAATACCTAGGAGACCCTTTGAGTCTTGTCGGAGAAGCTCCCTGAACCTGCGTTTCCTACTCAGGTTTCCTACTCAGTGGTAGGTGGGCAGCACAAGGTGGGCAGTTACAACCTCCACGTCAGCCAAGCCATCCATCCACTTAAAATCCAGATGAGGCTGGCTCAGACTTCTTTTCCCTAACCTGTGGGTGTTCAAAGCATTTTAGAGATTTTACATATTCCTCCGGGGGCTTAAGTTGCCTTCCCTGCCTCTACCCCAGCCTGGTACCATGCTGAAAGTCACACCATCCCTGGTGTGATGTTAGAAATGCTGGCCTGTCACGGCAGGCACACAGACCAGCAGAACAGACCCCGGTGCTGACAGCAGGGGTGAGCCCCCCGCAGTGTGCCAGGTGAACATGCTCTGCACACGACCCCACACGGGCACACGCACGGGCGCACGGGGTCCGCTTTAGACATTGCTGAAGGTGGAGAGGTCATTTGTGCACCGACCATATTATTGTGATAGATTAGTAGACTTTCTTACTCCGAAAGTCATGGGGGCTGTTACCCCCACTGTAGGGGACACACTTCAAGCTTTCTAAAGGGTCCCACTGAAGCCCTTCTCATGCAGCCCACCACACACACAGCCAACTACCCTGGGGTGAAGTTGGGACCCCCACCCAACGGTTCTTCTCAAAACTCCTCCACTCTCCACCCGTATTTCCTCGATGTGAGCGAAGGGTACGAGGCTGCGTAGCTACTTTCGAACTGTGTACTTGAAATTCTGCAGATGGTCCAAGGTCTCTGTAGGCAGCACAGTGTTGACTGCAGCTTGTCTCCCCAGGACAGCAGCCCGTGGTCCCCAGGGCTCCCCAAAGATGAGTCCTCCACAGACAGCAGGGGCAGGACGAGGGGTGGGACGTGACATCAGAGCAGTCAGATCCAGCGGTGACCTGAAGGGAAGTCTTCTAGACGCTTCTGGAAAACAGGTTCCTTCTTGGTGAAAATAAAAAGATCCAGAAAGGAAAGCCTCCGGGTCCCTCGTCCGCAGACGTGGTGCAGAGGAGAGCGAGGCCCGGCTGGGCGCAGCCGGCCGGGGGGACAGACCGCGGCCCTGGGACCCTCCTCGCAGGAGCCGATTCACTCCGACTGGTGCAGCCACTCGTAGAGAGAGATTCTGCGTCTTGTCCTAAGCATCTTGGCAGCCACCCTCCTTCCCTTCCCTCTGCTGCGCTCGGGCTGAGACGGCCGCGCCCGCGGCGCAGTCCCACGGCTCTTCCCGTCCCGGCCCGGCAGGGCCGCCTTCGTAGTGTCACCTCCCACCCCGGACAGCTCGTTCAAGATACTTTCCCGAATGACGACAGCAGCAGAAAACCCTTCCCGAAGGATTCTGGTGCTGGCCCCGAACAGGTTTTTGGTCTAAAAAACACGAAATTCAGGGACAAGTCCATTCGGGGATCTCCAAGGGATGATAACGTCTGCCAAGCGTGGCCCTGGCTGTCCCTCGATGACTCCAAGCCTTCAGAGCTTAAAGATCGCGGACGCTCAGAGACATCCAAACGTCGCTGACGCCCAGCCTCGGGAAAGCACCCGCCGGTGCCGGGGTGGCCTCTCTGAGCCTCGGTTTCTGAAGACTCTGGCAGGGAAACAAACAGACACAGACGGTTCCGCGAACAATTCAGTGCAACTGAGATGAGTGCGTCTCCACGGGCATCAGACGGGGTGGCTTGCGTTTGTGGGGCCAGGAGCAAGGCGCTTCGTCGCTCCAAGCTCCCGTTTCCTCCTCTGGAAACTGGGGGTAAGAGTGGCGCCTACGCGGCAGGACTGCCGTGAGGACTGAAGTGTGTCAAACCCTAGCATAGCGCTGCGATAGGACGGTTACCGTAACAACGTCCAACGGGAAGTTTCCCAAGTTTTAATACATGCTACGCTCCATAAGTGAGATCTCACACCACCTGCAGAATTTCAGAACAGCTAGCTGAAAACTGGTCACTCACATCAAGGAACAAGAGTTGACAGTGCAAACAGTGGGTTTCGCAGGGAGGAAAAGGGTAGTGGCGTGTGTGGTAGGGGAGATCTCTGCCCTTTGCCCGGGGCCTCCGGAAGGACGCTTTGGAGAGACCCTTCAGAAAGCTTAGCATGGGCCCCCAACAGCTGGGGCCGCCGGTGTCACTGACTGGGTGGGCACCACTGAGGTAAGAGGGTGGGATGCTCCTGAAATGCGTCTCAGAAGTTCCCACCCAGGGCAGGGAGGGGACCCCTCCACCCACCAGCCCCACGCCCTGCAGGTCAAAGTGGCCTCGCAGCCGTGAACACCCCCGCTTCCAGACTGCACACCTGGAGCAGCTGCCTGCGCTGGCTCACGGCAGGGCTTCCGGGAAGCCCCAGGGCAGGAATCCAGAGGCCAGGGAGGCTCCGCCAGGCTGCACCCGCTGAGCTCATCAAAGTAAGGCGCAGAAGCCGGCCTGCGGCACTGTGTGGCGGGGCGCCTTCGTCTGGGAACTGCCCTGCGGAGCACCCCGGGAATAATCCAGACAGGAGACTTAGCTGTATCTAAGGAAGGGAGGGAGGGAGAGAAACAGGAAGGGAGGGAAGAGGAATGAGATGTCTTTATTTACTCTGTTAACCTCTCTTAGCCAAGTATACTTTCTTGACTGCACCAGGGAAAGAAGTCACAGATGAAATGCAAAGAGAAATACAAATAGTTACTTCTCAGCGTTTCAGCTTCCAGTGGATTAATGGATTAAGATTGCCTGAAGGAACTGCTTTACAGAATATTTTCAAAGTTAATTTTAACTATATTCAATTTTTGCTTTACATTTTGATTTGAAAGTCCAGCCCCAGTATAAGATGCACCTCTACTGTACAAAGATTTATGCACCAAGATATTAATTAAAGCAGCATACATAATGGGAAAAAATTAGAAAAAAGTCTAACGTAATTGTCCAAAAAAGAGTGAATTGATGAAGTAAATAATGGGAAGTTCTTATAACGGATCATTATGCAGCTGTTAAAATGATGTTTACAAAGAGCTTTTAAAGACTTGGAAAAACACTCACAATATAACACTGAGGAAAAAAATAAAGATACATAATTACATATACAGTGTGATTTAAATCATGTGAAAAAATGTGTAAGAAAAAAACTGGAACAAAACATGCCGTATTAAAATCTGCCTGGATTGTGGGGATTTTATGTTTCCTTCTTTACACTCATCTATATCTTCAGTTTCCAAAAATGAGTAAATATTGCTTCTGCAATCAGGGAAAGACAGGTGTGCGTGTGTGCTGGGGTGTGCATGGGGCTGCCCGAAACCTTCAGGGTCCAGCCTGGACCCGCAGAGCCTCCCGCGTGTCTCTGCTTCCCCCCACCACCACGCCTCCACGCCCGCGTGGCTGCCGGGACTGCCCTGCCTGTCATCCCTGGAGGCATCTGCCGCATCCTCTTTCCGCGGAGCCTTGGGGTGATAACCAGAGGACACCCGCACACACGGGCCACAGCACCCACTTGCTTTCCTGTGGCGGCACGGCGCCGCACGCACAGGTTGAAGTGCTGCGCGTCCTTTTCCATTCCCGATGTTAAGACCAGTGTCTCACTCAATATTCACTCAATAACGGGTGAATTCAGACCAGCCCCTCTTACTAATTAGACAGCGTAGAAGATTCTAGCTATAGAGGAAGGAGAGGCATGGAGGGGAAGGTGTCTGGTGTTCCACTGGGAGAAAGTTACCCCTGAGGGGGCCACACCGGCGGTGGGCTTCAGACTCAGACACTTGCTGGGGTCACAGGGGGGTAGGTGGAATCATGGCCCCCAAAGATGTTCACGACTTAGTCCCCAGAATCTTTCCCTGGCAGAAGGGACTTCACCAGCATGATTACGTTGAGGGTTTTGAGATGGGGAGACTGTAAGGTTTTTTGGATTGGCCGGTGCCAGAGAAAGAAAGATGAGCAGAGTTGAAAGGGATAAGTAAAGAGGCTTTATTGGGGCGCTCCTGGGTGAGGGTAACGGGTCCCAAGAGAGGGGCCCGGGTGAGATTTTCGGGTCCCAGGGGAGGGAGGGAGAGAGAGAGAGAGAAACCGACCCAAAAAGTCGCATCGCCCAGAAATCTGAGTGGGTTTATATATGTTTTTAGGGCTGCGGGTGGGGGTTTCTTTGGCAGGAAGATTTATGATGGGGAGAGCAAGGAATTTTCCGTTGCAGTTTTGGGGCGGGTATTGAGAAATAGGAGGGGCTGGTGGTATGTGTGGACTGCAGGAACTGTGACTCTTATCAGGGTAACCATCCAGGTGTGGTCGTCCTTTTACTTAGCTGGGCCTTGCAGGCATTGGGGCAGGTCTGGTGGGCTGCTTCTTCTTCCATTAGGGAGGGGCGGGGTGCCCGCCACCGGCCTTACAGAGACTATCCTGGGTGAGTCTCCACACAGCTGGGCCCAAGTGCACGTCTAAAAGGGAGGCAGGAGGGCGAGAGTCAGAGGAGGAGATGTGACAATAGAAGCAGAGGTCAGAGAGCAAGGGAGACAGAGACAGAGCGAGGGAGACGCCACACTGCTGGCTTTGAAGAGGGAGGAAGGAGCCCTAAGCCGAGGGCACAGGCAGTCTGAGGAGCTGGAAAAGATCAGGAATGGATTCGCCCCCGGAGCCTCCAGAAGGAGCTCAGCCCTGCCGACACCGTGATTTCAGCACTTCTGCAGCTCTGACTTCCAGAACTATAACGTAATCAATGTGTGCTGTTTTAAGCCACTAAGTTTGTGGTAATTTGTTACAGCAGTGATAGGAAACTAATACAACCACGTGGACAAAGGTGTTTCCTCATCCGTAAAGAAAGGGTGGTCACGTGCGTCCCAGCGCCGCTGCGCGCGGCAAACCCAGTGCTGCGCGCATGCTCAGTAAGCTGCGCAATGAGCGCCGCGAACAGCAGGCGGCTTCTCCTTCTCACTGCTCAGCGTATCACCTTATACTCCTGTAGCACTTTGGAGAATAGTTAAGAGACGTACGATGCGGAATTTGATGACCCAGTGATGTAGGGAAGGTAGCTGTCTTAGGCCGTTTGCGTTGCTCTAAAGGAATATGTGAGGCCGGGTAATTTATGAAGAAATAAGTTATATTTGGTTCATGGCTCTGCAGGCTGGTGGACTGGGCGGCTGGGGAAAGCCTCCGCTGCTTCCATCCGGGACAGAGGAGGAGGAGAGCCGGCGAGTGCAGAGATTGCACGGCCAGAGAGGAAGCGAGTGGTGGCAGTGCACGCTGTTTCTAAGAACTAGCTCTGTTCGTGGGAACTAATAGATCAAGAACCCACTCATCCCCCACCCCAGGGACAGCATTAATCTATTCATAAAGGATCCGCCCCCAGGACCCAAACAGCCCCCACCGGCCCTACCTCCAACACTGGGGATCGAATTTCAACACGAGATTTGGAGGGACAAACATCCGAACCATAGCAGTAGCTTTTATGTAATGTCACTACCTTAAAAATGACACCAGAGAGACTCTGGGAAGTTAGGCAAGTTGCCCACGCGGCTATTTAATGGCAAACAGTCAAAATGTTTCACTGCTGAGCCTTAGCGGTGCAGATAACTTACTACACTCACTGTTCTCGCCTACGGAATCTGTTCAGCATGGAGATGCCTGGACGCCGCCCACAAGAAAGTCCGATGCAGGCAGGCCCTGGTGGTGCCCCCAGGCAGGGCCCCCCTTGGCGACGTGCTGCCCCACCCACGCTGCCTGACAGCTGTCGCCTTGCCGGATGTTTCCATCTGCTTTCACTTCTTTGAGGAAATGGGAAACTCCAGATGCCCTAACATGTCTTTAACTGTTTGCTTCAAAAAAAATTTAAACAGAAAATGACTAAATCAGTGACCAACCCATATACCCAGTGCTTGGATTTAAAAAATGTTAGCTTTTTGCCATATTCACCACACTTGTATATATTCACATGTTTTCCTTTTTGGCTGAACCATTTAAAGTTTATTTTACAAACACCATGACATTTTCTTAAAATACATCTAAAAAATAGGGACCTTTTCTCACCATCCACAATAAATTATCACATTTAATCAAACCAACAACAATTGTTCAACCTCATGTAATATATGTTCATATTCAGATTTCCCCAATTTTCCCCCAAATGTCTTTCATAGGTGGCTTTTTTTAAAATCAGGAACGGTACTCTATCAATTTTGATGTGACTACTGAGACAGATCTTGAGGGTGACACGTGCAGGTGGGAGTCCCCTAGGTTTTCCATACCCTGATTAACACATGGAGCAAAGGCTGGTTTTCCCCTGGAGCCGGGGCCTGCTGGAGCCAGGAGAAAGTTCCTCTTGCCATTAGTGGCAAGGATCAGGCGAGGCATCGTCAGGTGAAGCCGCGTCACCTGTCCCTGTGATGCCCTGGAAAGCTGAGAGCTCATAGCCAGCAGGGGCTAGGTGACCCTCGACTCGTAAGCTCAGACTCGCTCAGCGTTGCCATGTGAATACCTCCCTGACTAACCAGCGAGTACAGGAAAGAGTTCTGCAGCCTCTCAGCTGCCACAGTCATCTCATATATGCCTCTCTTGTACTCTAGAACCTTCCGTGGCTCCTCACTGCCTATAGAGTCAAGCCTAAGCTGCTTCACACGGCATTCTAGACCCTGCCCATCCATTCCAGTCTTCACCTGTCCATCCACCTGTCTCTTCTTCATTCACCAGGTGAAGTGAGGGGGAGGGGAGGGGAGAAGACAGAGTTCTCCAGGCACAGGCGACACATGTGTGAAGCCGTGAGGCAGCAGGGCACTGGGACCAGGACATGGGTGGGACCGTGTTCCTACCCTTGAGTGCACAGTGTGGGAGGGAGACAGACGTGTCCTAACTCTTAATAAAAGGCTGCTGGGTGCCGTGTGCTGTGGAAGCTCAGATGCGGAGTGGGGGCTCCAGGGGAGGGTCTCCAAGGAGATAATAGTGGAGTAGAGCCCAAGGCACGAGGACTCGACAAGCGGAAGAGAGGACGCTGTGTCCTAAGCAGCTGGGCGCCGAGGTGCGGAGGTGGGAGCCGAGTGGCAGTTTGGGCAACGACCTGTCGTCAGCCGTGACTGGCACGTAGAAAGTGTGTGTGGGGTATTGATGGATTTGGCACTATTCTTACTCTAATTTCTCGGGAGTTTATCTACTCTCAGGATATCAGGCACCAGCCATATGCTAATGCCCTGGAATCTCCAGCCCAATTTCCATCTCTCCCTCAAGCTCCAGACGTGCAGATGCAACTACCATGGTCGCCTCCACTGGAATCCCACGAACGCCAAAGAGTCAAGAGATCCTGCCTAAGTTGCACCCTCAGAGCAGCTCCTCCACAGTCAGCCCGTTCAGTGTTGCTGCAAGGGATACCGAGGCTGGCTAATTCATAAAGAAAAGAGGCTCATTTGGCCCACGGTTCTGCAGGCTGCCCGAGAAGCATGGTGCTGGCGTCTGCTCAGCATCCGCTGAGGGCCTGAGCTGCTTCCACTCACGGCAGGAGGTGCAGGGATGCAGAGTGTGCGGAGACCACGTGGTGAGAGAGGAAGCAACGGGGGCAAGGAGGGGCCAGGCTCTTTCTAACCACCAGCTCTCACGGAAACTAACGGTCGAGAACCCACTTACAGCAAGGACGGCACCAAACCATGCACGAGGGATCTGCCCCACGATCCAAACACCTCCAGGAGGGATCAGATTTCAACATGAGGTTGAGGGACAAACATGCAAACTGTAGCAACAGGCATTTATTTTGGAGATGGTGTCATCTACTAATTGCTCAAGATGCAAACTTTGGAACCATCCTTGACTGCCGGTTCCTTCCTCCCACTTTCCCTCCCCATCCAGGTAACCACTGAGTCCGGCCCGTCTCACTCCCAGAATAACTCCGATTCGCCCCGTTCTCCATGCCCAACCCTGGCCCAGTCACGCGCAGCCGGATCAATGCATCAGCCTCCCCCTGCTCCTCCACCTCCAGTCCTGACACCTCCACCAATCCCCACATTGCAAATCGGAGTGGTCTTCCCAAACTGCAAATTTGATCACGTCTTTCCCTATATTCTCTCTCTCCCTCTCTCTCTCTCCCCCTCTCTCTCGCTCTCTCTCTCACACACACACACACACACACACACGCGCACACACACACACACACACACACACACGCTCGTGCTTCTTAAGACACTCCATTGCTCCCTACTGCTCTCAGGATAAAGTCCAAAACTGCAACATGGTTATGCCCACCTGCCTCTCCACACGCAGGGCTCTCACCTGCCCCTCTGTCTCCCCATCTCGCCTTCGTCTCTTCCTCCCTCTCTTCCTCGGTTCCTGGCAGAGGCACTGGGCCCCTGCAGCCCCCAGAGGAAGTGTTGTGCTCCGAGGGCTCCCTGGGCGCCAGTGGAACCATGTGGATCAAGCGGCAGCTTCAGATGGGTTCAGCCTTCCCGGGGCCTGAAGGATCGTGTTGTCCTAAGGAAGAAAAACACATGGAAAAAAGCAAACCCAGCTGGGTGCAGTGGCTCAAACCTGTAATCCCAGCACTCTGGGAGGCCGAGGGGAGAGGATTGCTTGAGGCCAGGAGTTCAAGACTAGAATGGGCAACAAAGGGAGACCACATCTCCACAAAAAATAGGAAATTAGCCAGGCGTGGTGGCGCATGTCTGTAGTCACAGCTACCTGGGGGGAGGCTGAGGCAGGAGGATCGCTTGAGCCCAGGAGTGTGAGGCTGCGTGAGCTATGATGATGCCACTGCACTCTAGCCGGGGTGACAGGGTGAGACGCTGTCTTGAAGAAAAAAATCAAACCCAAACTCCAAACTAATTGTCTCCAAACATTTTCCATCAACACCAAAGTTCGCACAAGGCCCTGAGAGAGCTCGGGCATCTTTTCACACGGCCGCATGGGAGGTTTCCTCTTTGCTGCTGTAGTGATGTGACGTTACTCGCTCCTCACAGTCCGCACCCCAAAGCACAGGCTCCCTGGCCAGTGATCCCAGCTCCCTGAAAGCAACGTCCAGGATATTGATTTACTTTCACTCACCTGTTTGGAGCAGGATGATATATATATATTATACACACACACATATTTTGTCTGATTTTTTAAGTGCTGCCACATTGGGGAATGCCAAAGAACTGTACCACCACCACCTACATTCTTACAGACCTTGATTCCAGGCAATGTCATCTTTTCTGTCCTGTCCTAGAAGAACCAAGAGTCATACAGTTCAACGCTATAATCGCTTGTTGAACACAACCCACGTTCCATTTGCAGAGAAGACCATTCCACTTGTGGCTGGGGGTGCCCGCTTTTCAACCTTTTCTTCCGCTCTGCAGACAGGGGAGCACTGCCTCATTCAGAGTCACTGGGTTCTCCTTTAAGGAGCCCGGGAGAAACAGGGATGTGTAGCAACATTGGCCGTATCCGGCCTCCACCTTCTGGTTGACTCCTGAACACAGATGGCGAATGGTGGGACGCCTGGTGTCCCTGTTCCCAATGCTGCCTCCAGTACTGGACTGGTCCTCTTAAAAATTGTCTGTCCCAAAGTGTCCCATGTGACATCAGGTGTGGACAGACCTTGGAGGCAGCATTTATCATCCACTGACCCCCAAAATACCCTCAGGAAAGTCTGGTCTAAGCAGCCCGTAGCCAAGCGTGGCACGACGCTGAGCTGGCTGTTCTCTCTTTCCTTGGAACCGGCGAGTAGGACCCACGCGGAAGACGACGAGGGATCAGCACCTGCCCCTGAAGAGACCTGCTCGCCCTGTGCCTGCCCGCCGAGGCCCCATTCACGTCTCAGCCACGGAGTGTGGGCGTCACAGGACTTGAGCACTGGGCCACTTGCCAAGTCACTGTCCTCCATCACGAAGCTCCAGTCACGTCCCTCTTTGCTGCTCCGTCTGTTCCTGGCCAGTTCTAGGACGAAGACCAAGCTGGTGGCTGGACGGTGGGAACCAGGCTTGGCTCATATTCCAGACCCTTGGCATCTCGTGGCCTTCTCTTAGCCTTCACCTACTTCTAAGGTCCTCCCCTCTTCAGACTCCTCTGCGCACGCTGCAGTCCGCTGTGAGAGTCAAGCGAGTGTCTCGTTTGTCAGGGAGGTCAGTGCCCCAGCAGCAGTTCTCGGGAGCCTAAGCAAGAGCCTGTGATGGCGGATGGGACTGTCAGCCACTGGGGTATTTTTCCGTCTGTCCTAGCCCTTGAGACCCTGGCTGGACCCGCGGCAATGAGAGCAGCGCTTCTCTCCCTCCTGGAGGGGAGAGACTACGTCCTCCTCCTCCCCTGACTGTGGCAACTTTGGCACCTAGAAAAAGGTGAAGGAAGGCTTGGGTGTTGTGTGGAACGTTCTCCATCTGGCCCTCAAAATCCATTCTCCACGCTCTGGACGCCACCAGGAGAATGACTTGTTCAGACCATGTTGACAGGCTCCTTGGCCCGGCTGCTGCTGGCTGCGCTCAGCCTCGGGAAGCTCTGGCCTCAGCCTAGGGGTAGGGCAAGGCGAGGCGGGGTGTCTGTTTGCCCACAGAGCGAGGATTGGGGGTGGCAGCGTTCCCAGGCACAGGTCCTACCTGTGGCTCTCTCCCTGCAGCTCAGCTCCCTCTCCAGGGCGTGGTGACCACTCACGTGCGCACGGTGACGGGCCCCAGCCCCTTCCCACCCAAGGGTGCTCTACTGTGCCCTGGTGGCTTCCTTTAAGCCTGCTCACAACTTTTCGAATATCTTTGCCAAACCCTCTTCAGTTACCCTGCTTTGGCGCTGCACCACCCTTTCCCATTGGAATCCTGGCTGATGAAGTAGTTAGTACTTTATGGACACAGACAAAGATTACCCTCAGATGAGATTCTAAGATGGGATTGTTTCCATATCAGAGGGACAAAGAATTCAGGAAATCTGTAAAACGTGGTTGCATCACAGTTACCCAAATCATCACCAGTAGCGGCACTGGAAAAACATAGATGGATGGCAAGATGCTGGCAGCTCATCGCTTGGTGACGCTGGCCATGGTGAACACAGGTCTGTGGTGTGGCACAGCTCTTCCGACAGCCCTAGAGACCACGCACAACGAAGGGACAAACTGAAGATTCTGAATGCCTAGCTATAACATGGGTGGAGGCCAGGCACGGTGGCTGACGCCTGTAACCCCAGCACTCTGGAGGGCCAAGGTGGGAGGATCACTGGAGACCAGGAGTTCGAGACCAGCCTGAGCAAGAGTGAGACCCTGTCTCTACAGAAAGTTAGCCAGGCGTGGCGGCGCACACCTGTAGTCCCAGGTATGCAGGAGGCTGAGGCAGGAGGATCACTTTTCCCAAGAGTTTGAGGTTGCAGTGAGCAATGATAGTGCCACTGCACTCCAGCCTGGGTGACAAAACAACAACAACAAAAGAAGCCTGGGTGTCTCAAAAAAAGAAGAAAGAATGAGAAGGAGAAGGAGAAGGAGAACAAAATGGGTGAAAAGCCAGAAATCCTCGATTTGGAAGGGCTCCTTATCTCCTGTAGGACATACATGGCTAAGGGCCAAGCCCGGGGATTGATTATGAAAGTGACAAACACGCAGAGCCAATTACAGTTTTAACACCACCAGATTTCTTATGCTTTTTACTGCTTGTGAATGGTGCAACCCTGATTCAGACCCTGGGCCATTTAAGCAGCCACAGAGGTGGCTGTCGAGTAGCCTCGGGACCCCCTTCCTCACCTGTGGCTGTCTCCAGGCCCTAACGGAGTTACACTCCCATGTGGCCCCGACGGAGACAGGCAGCAGGTGCGGGAGGAGAGGCCGCCAGGCGGAAGGAGTTGCGGGGAAGCCAGCAGGCGCCCGCCGCGCGGGAGGGGCTCCAACCTGCTCCGGGAGAATTTGAGGATATGGACAGACGCACCCAAGATGCAGGATTTGATGTGGCACCCAACACTGTTGGCCGGCAGAAGTCGGGACTTGACAGCGGCTGGCAGTTACGGCCTTTTCCGGTGTTCCAAAGGAAAGGAAAGTGAGGGCTCAGGAAGCTGGGAATGCTGGAGGGGTCTGTTCCGTGCCACATTCTCAGCCGCGCCTCAACACACTCTCAGGGGGCCCAGAGGACGGTCCCCTCCCTTAGTGAGAGCTCGCAGGCACCCTGGGAAAGCTCCTTCTGGCTGTCTCCTGTCCGCGGAAACGACAGTGCCAGAGGCTGCAGTGCAGTTAGGCTCCCTGATCTTAATGGGAAAGTGGGGTCCCTCAGCAGCGGAGGCCAGGTGTCTCGAAGGCACAAGGGACACGATGAGCCTAACGGGCTTCAGGACTGGTGTGGCAGTGGAAGCGTTTTGGCCGTTGGGGTCCGTGGCCCTGGCTGGCTACTCACAGGTCCCCGGGGCTGCAGAAGGCGTGCGGGCCATGAGGGCGCTGCTGGCCACCCGTTGCAGCCGCCCTGCTGCGCGGCCACAGGTCTGTGCTCGGAGTCTTCCTCCCGTCCTCCTCCAGAGAGACCCGAGGTCACTTAGCAGGACGGGGAAAGGGCAATTTCCAGACCTTCCAGGGACTATTCGACACCGTCTCTGAGCTCACGCCGACCACCGGCGTCTCAGGTCACCTCTGCAGTGCAGGTCAGAGTGAGCTGGCGGAGGCCAGGCGGCAAATGGAGCAGTGGCCCCCGTCTGTCTCACAGTGGGCCCAGCGGGACTGGGGATCTGTCCTGCAGTGTGACAGTGACAGGCACATGAAGCAGAATCGTACATGGAACGACAGGAAGGGCCAAGGGGGACCTGCCCCTCCCCCACAGTGTCAGTGAATCCGGAGAAACATCGTCCCCACGGGGAACTGCAGAGAGCAGCGCCGTCACCAAACACCAGAGATGCAGGAGTGGTGACTCCGAGCACACTGACGTTTAACTCCTGTGCTGGGTACGCAGCCATGGCCCTAGAAAGTGCTTTTCCTTTCTTCGTTTCCACCGGTGGAGCTGTTGTCCCCGGATGGCAGAGACAACGGAACACGTGCACCCGGGGCTTTTCATCGGGGCTGTGTCAACTGTCCTGCTCTCTGTTGTGACACAGTCCGCAAGGACTTGACGTCTTGATGTCTCACAGAACATCACCATATTTTGCTGGCGACATTCTGCTAACTGGACTGGTGAACAGGAAGTAGCAAATAATTTAGCGGCCTTAGTAAGACACACGCATTTCAGAGGGTGGGAGGTAAATCCCACGAGAGTGTAGGGTCATTCCATACTGTGAAGTTTCTAGGGATGCAGGGGCCTGGCAGGTGTCAGGAGTGAATGAAAATCGCTACATCTTGTGCTTCCTGCTACACAGCGTTTGTGGCCGTGGGTCGTAGCGGTAACACACGGCACCCCTGAGTGTGCCGCTTTGGCTCACTGAAGCGGCCAGTTCTGTGGGCACCACATCAAAAACTCTCGGGTTGTGCCACAAGCTGCTCTGCCTCGCGGAGTCTGTGCACAAGTAGGGCCAGCGGCAGCGGAAGCACGTCGTGCCTCCGGTGTGAAGCGCGGTCTGCAGCCGCGGGAGGACGCCGACAGACTTACACCACGACCCTGGAGTTTGGGTGTGAGGCCTCTTTTGCTGCCATTTGAAAAGCAGCTCGCCACTTGCTGCTAGACTTGCTGTGACTGCAGACGCTGAATCCCTCTGTGGTCACAGGACACCAAGGGACTACGTGACCAGAACTACCTCTCCTGAACTGACCATTATCGCATCTACAAAATCGGGCACAGGTAAGTCACATACACGGTATGTTAATTAATTTTATATGTCAACTTGGCTGGGCCACGGTGCCGAGACACTTGGTGAAACATTGTTCCAGATGTTTCTGTGAAGGTGTTTTTAGATGAGAATTATATTTAGATCAGTGGGTTGGAGTGAAACCCACGGCCCGCTGTAATCTGGGCGGGCCTCACCCAACCACGCGAAGGCCCTAACAGAGCAGAAGGCTGACCTTGCCCACGCAAGGAGGGGTCGGCCAGGGTCTGCCTCTCCACGCAAACCTCTGCTCTTCGCCGAGTCTGCTGACCCACCCCCGCAGACGCGGGGCTTGCCGAGCCTCCACATTCGTGTGAGCTAATTACTTACAGCAGATCCTGCTGTGTGCTCCTCCCGTCCTGTCCCCTGGAGAACCCCGACTAGCACCGGCGAGAGCTCAGCTCGCGGAACCCGCTCCCGGGCTCGCCGCTCGCCCGCAGCTCGTGTCTTTTGGCTTCATGGGGAACCCCCTGTGACTAACTAACAAGGAGAAAAACTCAGGCCTGGTGTAAGGACACACAAGCACCAGCCAGAGCAGATGGCCAGTGCCATGACATCCCTGTTCGGAGCTGGCTCTGAAGAGGGCAGGGAAGGGAGGTCCTCCCGGAGGGCAGCACCGTGGGGAACGTTCTGAAGTAGAGGTCGACACTGATTCCCGAGCAGAGACCCATGGGTCGGCCGACTGGGCAAGGGCTGGGACGGGACAAGCCTGGAAGACTGGTGACCAGGAGGTCCCGGGACAGGCATGTGGGTAGACTTCACTGGACAGGCGCAGGCTGTGGAGATGCTCGTGTCCTACCCGAGTGCCTGCCAGAGGACGTGCCTGGACTCAGTCCTTGGGACCACATACGAAGTAGCTCGTCCCACCTCCCCTCTGGGATGAAGAAGACAACGAATCCAGGAATTCACAGGCCACTGCTTAGTGTTCTCGTCCCTTTCAGTGGAATTGAGGCAACCCAATAAAGACAGGCCCACCAAGGATGCCGACCGTGCAGGAGTTAAGGGGAAGCCCCCTGGGCGGCCGAGGTGCTGTCCAAGGGTGAGGGACGCGTGACAGGCGGCGAGAGGAAGCCGTGATCACCTACCGGGCCGCGGGAGTGTGTGTGCCAGTGGGGACGGCAGAAGCTCTGTGTTAACTACGTGATCCTCTTTCCTTACTCTTGCCCCAAACCTCTCACGCAGGGTGGACATTTTCGGCGTCAAGTAGCAGCATGATGGTGGCAACCTGCCATCATTCAGTAACTCATGGGACTTTGTATGTCCCGCGTTGGGGACACGAGTTCTTCATCTGGACAAGGCGAGCGGCGAAGGTGAGACCGTCTTTCTCCGCTCTGTGCCCTGCGCCCTGCAGGCTGGGCTCCTTTGTCCTCAGCGGCCACTTGGGTTTATTAAACTCTTCTCAGCGACTCCATTTGAATTGCATGTTATAATACAAACCTCTCTGACACGGCCCAGTTGGTCAGGCTGAATTCAGAACCTCTTCCCTCAGACTAGTGACAATCCTCACCCGTTCTCAGTGGACCTGATTCAGATTTCCCGAATCCATGATGGACCTGCCTGTATCCTGAGTAAAAGTCTTCAGTCCCACCCAAATTCAGACCCCATTTCATCAGCCTTCTAAACAGATAATCAGGAAGTCATACAACAAAGCTCTCCTCGCCTCAACTGGCTCACACACCAGCGTGCCTGCTGGAGGGTTCTAGAGCATTTGGTGTCAGGCACTAAAGCATCTTAGGAAGAATGTTCTAAATGGTGAGTGAGCTGGAGAGCTGCACGTGAGGCACAGACATGCCACCGAGATGACCCCCATCCTTCAGGGCAGCTGAGCAGGGCCCGGAGCAGCTGCAGGAGCCCCACCTAAGGCTCCTTGGCTGGTGGCCGGCGGCTGTGGGGTCTGGAGGCATACCCCCGGGTCCTGCCGGCAGCCCTCACCTGTTGCTCTGACTCTGCCACCTGGCTAGGGACTTCGGCAGCTAGCCACAAAGCCTGCAGCTGCTATGCACAGACAAGGAGCCCAGGGGTGGCTGGAGGACCTCGTGTTCCATGTGCCCAGCAGCGTGGCCCAAGCCCAGAGAAGACCAGTCGGGTGGTGGGGCCCAGGCAGGCAGCTCTCTCTGGCTTCACATGGATGGGACGTTTCTGCTGCAGTTTGGGACGACGTGCCCTTTAGTGGTGTCCAAGATAGCCGACGAAGCACTGCTCCAACAGCACAGGTTTATCCTGAAAATTAGAACTTCTTTAGTCTGCAATAATGGATGCCAAATAAACTAGCTTGCATTTGAAATTCTATTCATAGCATGACAAACACAAAAATCCACATTGTATATGACACAAAGGAAAGGAAGAGCTATTAGATTCCTTAAATTTAAATACATATTAAATATATTTGCTAAATATATTTAAATATACATATTATAAATGCTATATATATCTGTCTATAAATAAATAGGTAAATATAAATATTTGAATGGTCGTAGGACAATGTCTTATGTGTTGTCACTGACTACTGCAAAAATATCCCCTCCAGTTACCCCAGATTTGTCATGTAAATGTGATCATTTTCCGTGGTGCCATGTCATGAAAAAGTCAGGAAACACTGCCTCCGATACCTGCCACACCTGTGACACATTAGCACAAGCCACAACCAGGCATTAAACACTGAATGGAACATGAATTAAAGACTTCCCTGGCATAGCCACTACTCTCGATAACGGCTTCCCTCATAATAGCAGAAATAATTTCCCATGGGACTGAAGCAGTGACACACACACACACACACACACACACACACACGCTAGTCAGAGGTTACCCTGGTAAAATAGTATAAATGGACCCAAGAAGAAGGTGGTTGATTATGAGAAGTAAAAGGAACAAAATAACCAGTAAATTGTTCCAGTAAAATTCTAACTCAGAGAGCTGGCATGTCACAGGGACTATGTTACTTAGCCACAGTCAAAACAGACACGTCCGAGGTGGAAATACCTTGGTTCTGAGGTTCCTAGATGCTTCTAGACCTGCTAATGGAACGAGTAAGGTTAGTAAAGGAAAGTGGAAATTAATGGCAATGTGAATGAACCAGACACAAAACAGTCACGGTGTGATTGCAAGAATGAAAACGAGCAAAATTACTCTCTGGCGTCAGCGGTCAGGACGCTGGTTAGCCCAGCTGGGTGGGGTAAGGGGCCGAGAGGGGTTTATGGTTGTCAATAAGATGATATTTCGTAACCTGAATGTTGGTTACGCGGGCATTTTCTGTTTGTGAAAATGTATCAAGTTGTGTACTCACGTGTACTTTTATACATGTTTATTATGCCTCAGTGGGAAAGTTTTAAATGAAATGGCAGAGAGCTCATACTAATACAAAGAAACTTAATAGGCACAGATATAGACAACCAAAAACAAAAAGAAAACTCCAGGACCCTGGCCGACCATGAGCTGAATATGAAATAACAGGCCAGTGTTATCAGAAGCAAAGAAAGTGCGCTGATATCGGAGTTATAACAAAGGATACTTGTATGACTTACAGAAATTGGACAGTAATTCTTCAATGATACAATGTAGCGACTCGAGCACTGATTAGAATATGGGTGATTTTGACTAACAACCTTTAAAAAGGAAACTTAAAAGTCAGAGAAGAGCAATAGAGATGATTAAAGAGACAGAAAATAGACCCTTAAAAAACATTAAAAGTAACATTTTTAAAAAAATTGGGTGTTGGTCCTCTTATCTTGATAAACGGTGAAATGACTACCCTACCCTTTCCTCAAATTCTTCGCTCCTTTTCCCTCTTCTTTATTGGCAAGCAGACTTTTCCGAGCCAAATGAGCCAGCTGATGTCAATCCACTGAGCAGCTGGGTCAATGTCATTCTAAAAGAGAAAGGCTGTTTGGTCATTCAAAAGCACTAGCCAAAATAATTGGGGTTGCTTAGCTCAAAGAAGAAGACACATGATTGGCCTTAAAATAGCTGAAGATTTTTGAGAAGGGAGTTTATCAGACATTGCTCACCTCGGGCAACTGAAGGTAAGTCATCTTAATATAAAACCGACTTCAGCCAGACACCAGACAGACTGGATACACGAGGAACCTGGAGGCCAGGGGACACTCGAGAGGAGAACTGGGATGTTTTGACCAGGCTAGGTTCTTTCTAACATCGTCATTTTTACTCTCTCCTGAGTAATGAGTTCGATTTTATTTATAACCACAATGGCTTAAGTTTGCGATGCCCTGGCGTCCCCTCCAGGGGCGCTTTTCCACGCGTTTGCCTCTGCCCGGACTCCTGTTTTCCACTCGGCGCTCAGAGGATGCCCCAGGCAGGCTCTGACCTGCAGCCCCTCTGTTCCCAGGGGGCGCGGGGGACGTTCGCTGCCGGCTGTCACCGGTCACCATGGTGACCTCACAGCGGCAGCTGCTCTCACCACCGTGGAGAAGGTGTCTGCCCTGGCCACTTGCTGGGCGGAGCCAGTGGCCTCTCCCGGGGCTCCCAGCAGAATTTAGGGCTCACTCTGGAGCAGGCTTTGCCAGGCTGAGCGATGTCTCCCGCCGCGAACACGCTCCTCTGCCCACGTCACCTTCCCTGGGAAAGTCTCAGAGGCCCGGAAAAGAGGCCACACTCAGAGGCCATGTTTTCAAGTGCAAACTGAATGACGTGGACGTGTAGCTGTAGCCCAAGACTCCCTCTCCTCATCCACCTGGTGTTTGGTCCATTTTGTAGCTGTTGCTGGCAGGAGATCTTCCAGACCCTCCAGACCGGAACCTGGAAGTGGCGTCTGCCTTTTGTCCCAACAACCTGCTGCCCCTTGAGCAGCCCTTGTCCCCAACAGCCCCGCGCACTCCAGCCCCTGGACCCCAAGCTGTGGGGCCGGCACCCCCTGCCTGGCACCTGGCACCTGGCGCCTGGCACACGCAGAGCAGGGCCTGGCCAGCGGCCGCGGGAGCCCAACAGCTGGCAGGCCACCCTCGCCGGCCGGGCTCCGGGGAGGAGGGGAGGCCAGGGCAGGCGGGGGCTCTTGGTGGGGAGTCTCCAGCAGGACATCTGCTTCCCTGGCCGCGAGATCTGAAGGGCGGATGCAGGGGACGGGGCGGGGGTGGCAGGGCAGCCCCCCCCCAGAGCCTTGCCAGGCACTGGCCCCCACTCTTGGAGGTGGCCACAGCCTGTCCCTTTCAACGCCTGTCTCCTCTCCCCTCCCCCTGTCAGCTGGCGTCTCAGGAAGGAGAAGTATGACAAGCAAACTGCCACGGAAAAACAAAGCCGTCTGCTGGCCGCTGTCCAGGCCTGCGGCTGCTGGGACCCCACTTGGGGCCTGCAGGCCCTTCCCTGGGCCCCGGCCAGGTGGGGACAGGACACCTCCCTGCTTCTGCGGCCTCATCTGACGCCCCTGTCAGATGCCAGGAGGATTGATAGCTGAAGCACTGGAGGCCAAGCGCTGGCCTTAGGGAGGGACAGATGAGCCAAGGGAGATGTCTTCTCACTAAATCACGAGTCTGCAGCCTCCCCAGTGGCTTGCGAGGAAGCAGCCCCTCTGCTCCATCTGCTCTGCTCTTCTCCTGGCCGATCCTCCTGGATGCTGGGGTTTCCGATCCTAGGAGCTGGGGGATCAGTGCTGGGGTGACAGCTACCTCAAGGACCCAAAGCCATTTCTAGGAGCCTATTAGAAGAGAGAAAGAAATGCCCATCACTCTCTGATTAGCACAAGGATTCATGGGACCGTGTCTACAAGTACTGTCCTGCTGGCAGAAGCACTGCACGGACGCTCCTTTGTGGGAGTCCCCAGGTCAGAGCACAGCAGCAGAGAGACAAGCTGGTCACCCTCCACTCACAAGCTCCTGACTCCACTGCCCGCCCGGGAGTCTGGGGACACAGCTGACCTGAGGACGCCTGCTGTTCACCCTTGTCATCATCCGCACCAGGGCAAATGGAACATGTATTTTTAATGAGCTGGGCAAGCCCCACGCTTTTAATAGGGGCGGAAGGGAGAGACACTTAGCTAGATGCACCAAGTGGCTTTGCTCCCCCAGAAGGCCACTTCAGAGTAGAAAGTGAGAGATGGTCTGTGCCCCCCGACCCTGGCCAGCTCTCACCTGGACCTCTTAGCCCTCCTGGGACATTGTGCCCCAAGTCCCTGGAAGCAAAGGTAACGACATCTCACCCGTAGCACCATGTGGCCCTGGAAAGAACACTATTCTGGGTGCCAGGAGATCCGGGTGCCAGCATGGTGTCCTCCGGTATGTTGCTTAATGTCTCTGAACTTCTTTTTCCCTGAAAAATAACAAGCCCTGTCCCCACCTGCCTCACGGGATGGCTGTGAAGAATAAGCGGGCTAAAACTCGGAGGAGTTTGGAAAACCCAGACTTCCCTCCACGCGGTGGCCGTGGGTGCTCAGGGGCTGTGCACAGCAGAGGCCGGTCGGCCCTGGGAAGGCAGTGGTGACATCGGCCACCTCGCTCTTCAGCCGCCAGTCCCTGCCTCTTCTCCACGCTGCCCTGTGTGTCCCTGCTATGTACTGAAATGCGTCCCCCAAAATTCATGTTGAAGTCCCAACACCCAGGACCTCATATTTGGGGATAGGGCCCGAAAAGTGCACTTGGATTAAGGTTCAAGGAGGCAGCAGGTGGGCCCTGCCCCTGTCCGACTGCCGTCCTCGTGAGAGGAGACAGGACACAGACGCACAGGGAAGGAAGAGCCTGTGGAAACATCGCAAGCCAAGGAGAGAGGCCTCAGAAGCAGCTAACCCCGCCACAGCTCGGACGAGGACTGTGGCCTGCGGCACCAGAGGACACACGTCCCTTTGCTAAGCCCCGCCTGTGGCGCTGAGTCCCGGCAGCCCCAGCGGGCGGACACAGCCCTGCCTTTCTGCCTCCCTTTGCCTGCCTCGCAGGGGCGTCTTCAGCTGCCCCACCCCCAGGAGGCTCCGGGGACAGCACTCCCCACCCTGCAAGGCAGGGGACAGGGGACAAAGCTGTCCCCTTCAAGGGGTGGCTCCAGCATGCTGCTAAGACAGTCGGGAGCGTGTGCTCCCTGCCGGTGTGGAACCTACGCTGCAGGCAGCTTCCAAACGTGCGTCCTTGTATAGCTGTCAGTATCCCCTGGGGACACTGACAAAAATGCCAACTCCCGAGCTGCCCCGCAGGGACTCCACATCGATAGGCAGGAGGTGGCCAACGCTTTTGGCACCCAGGGACCCGAAGCAAGGCCAGGCTCGGGAGTGCTGACCAGCCTGGCCTGTGTGAGCACGTCAGAAAAGACAGACTCGGACAGGTCCCCCTGGGCCCTGCCTGCTGAGCACCTGGTGCGCATCCTCTCGGTCCGTCCTCATGGTGACCTGGCCACATCCGTCCTCACTGTCCACATTTTACGTGCGAGGCCTGTCAAGAGTCACACAGACAGTAAAGGTGGCATCAGGACTCCAGCCGGGTCTAACTCCAAGTCCCAGGCAGTCCGTGATCTGGGGATGAGAAGCCTGTACTTTGTCACTGCGGTGGAGAGCTGGAAGGGCACAGGGACTCTGCTTCCGGGCTGGCATCCCGGGAACGCTCTGCGGCCTGGGCAGGGCCCTCCAGCTTTGCAGCCTCCGGGACGGACCGGCACGAGGGCACAGCTTTGCCAGTAGCCCATGGGTCTCTCCTGCAGCTCTCCGATGACACTCCTGCTGGGTGCCAGGGACCAGGGCAGCCCTAGCAAGGAGGGGACAGCTCCTGCCCTGGCGCCTTGGCTTTCTCTGGTCACCTGAGACGGGGCCATTTCACCCCAGGCGTAGCACACTGATGTCTCTGATTTGTCCCCTGCTGTCCCTGGACCTGCAGGAAGGCACTGTGCTGGAGTCCCCGTGTGTGATACAGGAGTGGGGGTGGGAGAGGCAGAGGGATCCCCACACCCCCACCTTCCAGAACATCCCTTTTTAGCTCACGGGTCTTTGCAACACAACTCCCTTGATCTCTCCTCCAACAACTCTCCTGCCCCTGCAGCCTGTCCTAGCAGAAGATTCCAGCTCCTTCCATGACTTGAGGTAAACTGTAGGGCTTCATTCATTTGTTCAGCAAATATTTGTTAAGTTCATGGTGTGTGCCGGGCGCAGGGAATGAAAGAAATCAAGCAAACAACAACGCACACATCCCTGCCCTCATGGAGCTGCCATTCTAGCTCGGGGCAGCAGGTGAATAAGTAACTGAACTCAGAGTAAGTTAGTGATACTGCCAGGGAAAAGAAGAAAGCAGAGAAGAGAGACAAGAAGCGTCAGGGGTGGTCGAAATTTCACATATGGGGGGCAGGGACAGTCTTGCTGAAGTTACTTTTGAGTAAAAACATGAAAAAGTGAAGATGTCTGGGAGGAAGCATTGTGGGCAGCGAGAACGGAATGTGCAAAGGCCCTGTGGCCAGAGCAGAGGGAAGGAGGGAGGCAGAGGAGGTGAGGTCAGGCAGGTTGGCTGGAAGGGCGGGAAACAGGTCACGCAGAGGACATGAGGAGGGTGTGGCAGAAGAACGCCAGGGCCTGGCATCTGGCGGGATGACCGGCTGCTGGGCCGGGCACAGGCTGAAGGCAGGTGAGTGCAGATGCAGACAGAGCAGCCAGGAGGCTGCAGCCACCCTGGGGAGGTTTGCTGGTGGCTGGCCACAGCCGTGGAGGGGATAAAAAGTGTTTGAAAATCTATGTCGAAGGCAGCGTGGACGTCACCTGTTGACTGACTGGAAGAATGCGGCCCGTCTGTGCCATTGCCGCCCCACCAATCACAGACACGCATGGCATCGCCCCCGTCCCCACACTCCCCACCCTCCTGGCAGACTCTAACCTTCTAGGACTTTCCTGACTCCTTCCCAGTTCCCAGAGCTTCCCTGTCCTGTCCCAGGAAGTCAAATCCTACTCTGACACTTAGCAGCAGGATGGCCTTGGGTGACTTATTGTACCTCCTCTGTCTACCCCCCTTATCTGTAAAACAGGAATAACGACTCTCCAGGGTGCCCTGAGAGCCTGGTGCTGGACCTGATCTCTCCGTAGCTTCCTGCCGTCTGGGGCTGTTTCCTTATATTTTTGACTCCGGCCCTTTGCACTGTGCCCTGCAGACACCTGCCATAAGGGACTGGGGGCTCGGGGCTCGTCTGCCTGTGCTTGGGCTCCGCTGGCCTCTCACCAAGAGCTGGTGGGCTGTGGGCTCAGAGTCATCAGGTTTGAATCCTGCACTACCCCTCCTGAGCTGTGTGGCCTCGGGGAAGTTACTCAACCTCTCTGAGCCTCCAGTTCCTCTTCCATGAACTGGAGTGCTATTAATACCCACTGCTTGGAGCCGCTGTGAGAGAAAATGAAACTACACACTCAGCCTGAGTCTGCCTCCTGCTAAATCTCCAAATGCTGCATCATTGAATGATGTGTGGATCATTCCAGTGAGTTTCACGCAGGCTAGCAGGACTTTGCACCCTTACTCTGTAAGTGAAATTCGGGTGAGAGTGAAAAATACCCATCCCCTTTATCACCAAAACCGAAGTAAATAGGTTTGTGTCTCTGACTTTGCTCAGGGTTCCCAGCCATCTGGCAGAAAACACCTACTCTTCAGGTAGCTAATGTTTTCCTGTGGAAAAGCGGGGTGTCCCAGGGACCCCATTTTATAACTCCCCACAGTTTGGCTAAAGGAGTTGCCTTTCGGAGTCTGCAACAAACTGCACAGATGTGTGCGGACTCCGCGGGCCTGGGCTCGCGGGCAGCGCCGGCCGCGTGCCCCTTCCAGGAGCAGGTGAGGCCGGGCCCGGCCCAGCCCAGCTGGGCATTCCCGAGTCTGTGAGCCAAGAGGCTGCCTCAGGGCTGTCTGGGTGGGTGCCAGGGGCAGGAGACATAATGGAAAACAAGCGCTGGGGCCATTTTCTTTTCTGAAAAGATCTCCATTTCCACACTAATTGCAATTTCTGGGCTGCCTGGGTTTCAGACTCAGCCTTGTTTACCGGGCGGCTGGAAGTCGCTGCTGGCAGTCTTCCTCCACCTTCTTTTTCTTGGCCAGACGTGGCCAGTCCTAAACTGACAGGGGAAAACACAGCTCTCCAAATTATGCTGGTGTCTTGTCTCGGGTTATTGTGGAGCTTGGGACAAATCCCAAACTGGCTTCAGCTGCTGGGGATGTCGACCTGAACTCGCTGCTCTCAACCTTCCTACCTCACCTTCACTCCGGTGCTCTGGCTGCAGGTGAATTCCTTTTCCCTCTGACCTTCCCAGGTAGCTCCACAGACCAAGAACCACGTGAGGGCCAGGGCAAGGCTGGGTTTGCTGGGTAGCCAGACCCCGCAGGGACTGGACGCACCCTCTCATCTGAAAGGCCCTTTCTTCTAGCACTTAATGAGGCCACAGCAGTTAAGGGCTGGACTGTGGGACTGACCAGACGTGAATGGAGAATGGGGAGTTTGCAGGGTG
>CM052453.1:20378307-20442642 GCA_028533085.1 Varecia variegata
GCCTGTGGCACGCACGTCCGTGGCTGCCGAGGTGGGCGGTGATGAGGGTCCTCACCCCGGGAACCGCGTTTCTGCTCCGCCAGGGGCCAGACGGGCGCCGCGGGGCTCGTCCCTCCAGGCCTCCCTCCGGGGGCAGGGGCCAGCGGCCAGATGCCGCGGCTCGTGGGAATCTGGAGACCGAGGCGTGTGCGTGCACATCCTGCCGCGGCCGGGAAGCCTCGCACGGAGCACGCGCGCGCTGTGGGGCAGCTCGGGCCCGGTGACAAGTCACAGCGAAGCCCGGGCGGGGACACTGCGGCTCCGTCTCCCCTGCGCAGCCGTGCAGCTGGGTGGCCAATGGGTCCGTAACCATGGCTACTGCGCCCGCCCCGCCCCTCCGCGCCTCGCCCCGCCCCCCGAGCTCCCCATTGGCTGCCGGACCCCGAAGCCACCAATCACCGGCCGCGTCTCCTCACATAGGGTGGAGCGACGCGCCCTGGCCGAAGCCGCGCTCCGCAGGCAGAAGCCCAGCGGCCCGCTCCATCGAGGTCGGCGGGGCTACGACCCGAGACGCGGAGCGCGGACGGCGTCCCCTGTCGCACACACCTCGAGGAGCACTGCAAAGGCGCGGCGGCCCCAATAACCGGCCCTCGGCAGGTTCCACCTAGACTCTAGTTCGGGCTCCGTCTGGACTTAGTTCTGTGTCGCCTCCCGTCGGGGCTGTCACCTCCTGTCCCGTCCCGCTGCCCCGCAGGGCACCGCACCCGAGCTGGCTGCGACTTCGCATTTTCCTCGCCTCTGCGCGGAGGGAACAGCTGTCCCGCCCCTGTGCGCGGGACACTCAGTAGGTGTTTGCTCCGCAGGCCAGACGAGCCTCCCTTCCAGCCCGGGCGGTGGCTCTGCGGCAGGGACCAACGTCTGTCAGCGGTGGGAGCCAGCGGGCCGCGAACACCCGCCCCCCAGCTGTATGGCCGGGTCAGGCGTGGATGCGGGGATGCGGGGACCTGAGCAGGCCCGGCTGTCGGGCCGGTGGGACCCGCTACATCCTGGACAGCCTGGCCACTTGCCTCGGGACCCCACTTTGCTGTGTCCCCCTTCCTCTTCCTTCTCTTCCTCTCACAACGCCCGACAATAACTGGCAACTGCTAATCCGGCCGTCGGGGCCTCCGGGCGGGCTCGCTGACCCCGGGCCCTAGCTGATCACCGTCCCAGCTCCCGAGGACTCCGGTGCTCTGCACCTGCAGGCCTCGGCTTCGAAGGACTCACACTGATGTCACGAACTTTCAAAGCCTTAAGGAGCAGCGATGGAACATTAATCAGGTCAGCGGCTTCGTGACTGAAGGCTGGATTCTCTTACTTCGCAAATGACCTACCCGCAAAGCACGGAACCCGCTGGATTTGGTATCTGTGAAGTCCTGCCGCCATCCAAGGGTGCGTGTCCTCACTTGGCCAAACCCCCCTCACTCCCTTTGCCTGCTTCCTGCGCAGCGTCCTCTCCGCCAGCATCGGGCGCTGACTAAACTCCTGCAGTAGCGTCAGGCCGTTCAGGCGCCGTGGAGTCCCGCACGCAGCTCCCAGAGCGGTCGGGTCGCCGTGGAGTCCCGCACGCAGCTCCCAGAGCGGTCGCCGCGGGCGGCTTCCGGGGCGGTTGTGGAGACAGAGTGCCTGCGTTTAAGGACAACTGAGATGAGCCTGTCTGAAAGTTTCCCGCACGCCCACCAGCCTGTGGGTACAAATGAGGCCACATCAATATGAATGCCCAGGTTTTGACAACTCAGAGCCCCCACCGACAAAACTGCAAGACCTTGAGTATCTCCCACCCTGTGGGGGCTCGGTCTCTGTCACATGTGCTCAGAGTCCCCCTGTGTTCTTTCTCTGCAGCCGCCTGTGGTCCCAGGCCTGAAAAGCCACTTACAGCTGTCACTTCCCCATTGCCACTGATGCTTCTGCCCGGCCTCAGCGCCCCGCGGTTATCCGGGGATGTTTCTTGGGAATCCAGAGCTGCAAACGCGCCGAAGGGTCCCAGTGTGGCACTGCCCTGCAGGCTCCCTGCAGTGGGGCACAGTGGGATGCGTCCAGCTGTCAACAGGCCAGACCTGGTTCCCACCCCCTGGGGACGCCAGCCATTCCCTCTCTTCAGCTGTTAATATTACGTCAGTCCTGATGAGAAAGAGAAGAAGACAAAAAAGCTAAAATGCATTTAATACGTTTCCTTCCACCCTACAGAGCAAAGTCCAAAACGTTTTTCTACCGTGTTCAGAGCAGAGCCCACTCCACCATTAACTGGTACCGGCTCACTGGTTAGCAAACACTTTGAGCGCCTCCTACGTGCCGGCACCAGGGAGGCGACAGCGAACGAGACAGACAAGACGCGATCCATGTTCCATGGAGCGTCCAGGCTCAGGGCGTGGTGAGAGCTGCGGATGAAGGTGGCGACGGTGCAAAGCGTTCAGGTTGGACAGTGAAGGAACAGAAAAGAGGTTGGGACCACTGGACAAAGTGCTCAGAGGTGGCAGGAGGTAGGTAGGGCGATAGGAGGTGAGTTGGAGAGGGAGGCAGGCCCGGATCTCCCAGAACTTCCTAATCGAATGAAAGGAGTTGGAATTTTATTTTAAGTACGACGAAAAACCGTTACCGGGTTTCAAGCAGGAGAGAGGCACGGTCAGATGGACGTTCGCAGCCGCCATTCTGGCTGCTGTGTGGCTAATGGACACAGCGTTATCTGCAGGGGTCTTCCATTCAGTTGTCTTAAGTAGACATCTCACTTCTGGACTTGAATTTGCCCAGGAGGGGACGTTGATATTGGTTATTCCACCCAGTCTAGCTTGGGGTATAATTGATTTTGGGCCTTTGGGTTTACATATCAGCCTCTTATGACCTCATTAAAATGAATCAGTCACCCAGAACCGTCTGGGCAAGCAAATAAAATTGGGTTTCTAATCTACCAAACTGTGAACAAGATTCGGCCCAGATTCCTGCTCACCTGTGAGATCCTATGAGCAGTGGGTCAGAGCCCACTCAAACCCCTCTGAGCTGCAGCCAGCCGTAGCCATTAAATTGTTTTCAGTTTTGTTGAATGAATAAATGGATGAATGAATGAACAAATGAAAAAGCAGATGACTGGCTGGTTGGATAGATGGACAGAAAGATGGAAAGAACCATTATATATTTTGAGAGAGAGAGAGAGAGAGAGAGAGAAAGGTTGGAGACAGATAGGGAAAGATCCCAGGGGAGAGGAAGAAGAAGATCAAGAACACCAGTGAGGTGGGGCGAGGTGGCTGCACCTGTATGCTTAGCACCGTGGGAGGCCGAGGTGGGAGGATATCTTGAGTTTAGGAGTTTGAGACCAGCCTGAGCAAGAGCGAGACCCCATCTCTACTAAAAATAGAAAAACTACCCGAGCATCGTGGTGCACGCCTGTAGTCCCAGCTACTCAGGAGGCTGAGGCAGGAGGATTGCTTGAGCCCAGGAGTTGGAGGTTGCTGTGAGCTATGATGACGCCATGGCACTCTAGCCCAGGTGACAGAGCAAGAATCTGTCTCAAAAAACAAACAAAACAAAACAAAAAAGAACATCAGTGAGGAGTTGTAGTTGACCTTTCTTTCCTCTTAAGCCACCACTGCTCATCCCGGGAGGCCCCCTCAATCAGCTGTCCAGGCTCTTTGGCTGCCTGGAGACCTATATAAATGGCCTGAAGTGAGGGGTCACCATTGCCCCAAGTCCTTTGCTCCTGGAGGGCAGATCCAGTCACCCTCTCTTCAGACTCCACAGTCGCATTCACCCCCCTCTGAACCTACAGACTTTACACCTCCCCGACGTTCTCCTCCAGCCGCGGGCAGGCTCAGGAGGCCCCACCCCCCGGCGAGAACGGGGCTGCGGAGCAGCTAAGACACCAGGTGAGGCCAGAGGTCCCTGTGGGGCCAGAGAGGAAGGTAGAAGCAGAACGCCCTGCTGCTCCCACCTCTGACCCCCGAGGCCCCACCCTGCACAGAGGCGGGGCTGTCTGCTGCCAGCATGGTGGGGGCCTGTGTCACCAAGTCCTTGTCCCCTACTCCCAACCTGCTCCTGGGTCAAGGACTCCAAGGGCAATGTGCAAATGCAACCTGCAAGGTTAGCACCTTCAACCAGGAGCCACTTTTAATACTTGGGTCTGCTTCTTGTGTCCCATCAGCCGATTATTTTGCAGGGCTCTGACGGGTGGGCTTCCGGACAGAGAAAAAGCTTTGCAAGGGAGCCATGTGCCTCTCAGAGGACCAGAAATGGAGAATAAAATGTCACTATTTTGCTGAGTCCCCTCTGCTTGGGAAATTTGGCTTTTCTGATTCTGGTGCGAAGCTGCACGCTGCTGTCTTAGCAAAAGGCCAAGAGAGCCGGGAACAAGAGCTGGACGCGGGGCCTGGGAGCATTCTGCAGGGTTTGCTTTGTTCTCACGCGAGGTTTGCAGCGGGAGACAAATGCTTTCCACATGGGCTGAGAGGAGGAGGCTTCTTTCTGCTGGCTTTTGATCCTCAGACACTGCAGCATGTAAACAATCAGCATCCCACAGTTTTCCTGAAACAGAAGACTCACGGTGACCTTCCCGCCCCCACCCCAGAGCGGGATGACCATGTTCCCACACCTGCTGCACCCGATCCCCCAGCGACCCGATGGCCCAGCCCCTGAGGCCCCAGGGAGCCTGCACCTAGACCACCCTTGGTGGCCCTGACCCTAGCTAGTCATCTGGCTTCCCTGCCCAGAGCCCTGGGCTCCCTCCCTGCTCCCAGATGGACACAGTCCTGCCCTGGAGCCAGCAGATGAAATTAGATTCAAACAAACCCAACGGCTGGGAGAGAACACTCATCTACTGCAGTCTCTGTAGGAAATGTGCCAAATAAATACGTAAATATAAATAAAAATAAAATAGTCCCTTAACATGAGCATACACTTTGATTAAGCATTTCCACTTCAGGAATCTATCCCAGGAAATAAGCAGGAGCGTTGAAAGATGCTCACTTTTTCATTTTAAAAAGTAAAAGAAATTGGAAACAACCTAAGTGCCTAACAACTGGGGTACAATTATTATTATTATACCTTGTGTCAACATTCACATTCCCCTATCAAAAATAATGTTTGAGAACATGCCATAATAAATATTTATGTATTTTTAATAAATTACATATGGGCACTGTCAAACTAAAAATGTTATGTGCACTACAAAACACATGACATAGAAATTTTAAGCGATATTTTAAATTGATTCTATTTTTGTCATTAATACTACAGAAACATTTTGGTTTAGAGAGAGCAATGTGATTTTGGATATGCCAACCATTTCTGAAAGTCTTACTTCAACACTTGGTGATACAATTGAAAGTTCAATATATTTCTATACTTGGTTACAATAGTTGCCATGATTAAAAACAAATCTTTTATAAAAACTCTCTTTTATAAAGACACAGATACAAATAGAAGAAAGGCGTAATTTGGCACACTTACTAAATCAAGAAATTAATTTTTCATTCTCATATACTAACTATACAGATTTTTTAGTTGAAATTAGGCTAAGTAAATTTTCTACTGTGGTGTCAATTTTATTTTATGTTTTTAACAAATGCGTACAAAACACTAACATTACATCGGAAGATCTCTAAAGAAGTCAGAAAATTTTGTTCCTATATTTTAAAGTGAGCAAATATGCAAGTTTTTATATATAACTGTACTTTTTCAACAATAAAATCACATAACATTGGAAATCAAAATGTTTTCACTATTTCTTTTAAAAGGCATTATTTTACCATATATTGTTAAATATCACCATAACTTGAAGGAACAGATCCCATGTATTTATTTATGTATTATGAAAGTTAAGTAACCTAATATGAAAAGTCAGAAAAATTCCTAACTCATCTTTATCATTATCAACTCTTTTATATAATTTGCTACAAGATACACATCCAACCTTTGTGTGCATAAAAGATTTTTTCTGCTCACTCCCTATGTCCTTAAAAAATATTAGAAAGATTATACTATATATTAAAAGCTTTGTTTTATAAGCTGAACCACATCACTGCTAGTCAGTGTAGAGTTCCACACTTCCAGCTGCAAATTCTGTGCTGGAGTAGTTTGCCTGGGAATAAATTTTAAGTGTGGTGTGCTGACATTTGTTGAGCATTTACTATGTGCCAGGCATAGTTTAAGCACTTTACATTTATTAATTCATTTAATTTTCACAACTACCCTTCATGTGGGTTAAATTATTATCCCCATTTCACAGAGAAGGAAACTGAGGCACAGGGAGGTTAGGTGACTTGTGCAAGGTCACACAGCTAGCAAGCAGCAGCACTAGAATTTGACCCGGGACAGCCCAGGTTCGGTGACGGTGCTGTGGTCCAGGGTGCTACGCTGTCAGCTCTGCAATGACGCTGAAGAATCTCATTCTTGTGGTCAAAGGGAGCTCTTAGCGGCACTTAGACTTAATCTTTGTTTTTTTGGTTTTTTTGTTTTTTTTTTTTTTTGAGACAGAGTCTTGCTTTGTTGCCCGGGCTAGAGTGAGTGCCGTGACGTCAGCCTAGCTCACAGCAACCTCAAACTCCTGGGCTCAAGCGATCCTACTGCCTCAGCCTCCCGAGTAGCTGGGACCACAGGCATGCGCCACCATGCCCGGCTAATTTTTTCTATATATATTTTTAGTTGTCCAGATAATTTCTTTCTATTTTTAGTAGAGACGGGGTCTCGCTCTTGCTCAGGCTGGTCTCGAACTCCTGACCTCGAGCGATCCACCCGCCTCGGCCTCCCAGAGTGCCAGGATTACAGGCGTGAGCCACTGCGCCCAGCCCAATCTTTGTGTTTTTAACCATTATTGAAGACATCATGCATTATTGAGAATGTAAGTCCTTCAGTTGTCCTTCCTGCAGTGGCTTACAAAAGCATAATTCACATGTTTCATGTTTGAAACAGAATTTAGCAAATGCCGCAGCTGAACCATGTTGGGAACATGTGACAAAACCATGTGACTACTACATGACAAAACTCCCAGACTACATTATGTATCCTAAGATTTGTTTCTTCAAATATTCAGTGACTGCTTTCTACATATCCGCAATAGTATTTTCTGACAAAAGACCACTTTTAGGTTCTTCCCCATATTTTTCCATGTGTGCTTTGGCCAGTTTTGCCATGCTATGTGGGTTTTAAGCTTCTAAACATTTATCATCATGAATTTGGTAAAAAGGTTTACTAAAATATTGCATGACTTTCAACACTGGTGGGAAAATGTTGAGATTTGTCTTTATATTCTTGATGCCTACTTTTTAAGCGACTGGCCAACAATGGCATTCTCAGTAGCTTGTATCTCCAGGTGCAATATCCACTTAGAGGAAGGCCATCGTGAAGGAAATGACTCCGTGTCCATGAGCCACATAACCATCTCCAGACGTTAATACATTTTTGGCTGACTTCTTTTCCGATCTGATGATACTGTTGTTGTTTTCACATCTAATGAGAGTGATGATGAGCTCATGCCGGAAGTCGGAAAAGAATCCACGCCACCTTTTTCTTGTCCCGTCTTGTGCTCTGCTCTTTCTTTGCGGGAAGCTTTTAAGCCACCTGTCCATTTTGTGAGGGTTATTACTTAAGAGAATATAATCTGGAAATCCCTTTAGCCAAACACGCAGAAGCTGCAGCCGGTCGCCCTTTGCTGAAAGCAGCCAGAGCTGTGCAGGGCCACAGCGCGGCCACCCGGCACACACTGGGGGCAGCCAGGTCGGCGAAGCTCCATTTCTCTTACTTTTGGATAAAAATTAAGGTGAAGGAAGCTGTGATATTTTCTTCCCTCACCCAGTGGATATTCTTGCGTGTGCCTCACTCTGGGGACCACGAGGGAACAGTTTGCAGTTGTTAAAATTTATGGAACCTGTAATCCTAGCACTCTGGGAGGCCGAGGCGGGAGGATCTCTCAAGGTCAGGAGTTCGAGACCAGCCTGAGCAAGAACGAGACCCCGTCTCTACTAAAAATAGAAAGAAATGATTTGGACAGCTAAAAATATATATATATAGAAAAAATTAGCCGGGCATGGTGGTGCATGCCTGTAGTCCCAGCTACTCAGGAGGCTGAGGCAGGAGGATCGCTTAAGCCCAGGAGTTTGAGGTTGCTGTGAGCTAGGCTGACGCCACGGCACTCTAGCCCAGGCAACAGAGTGAGACTCTGTCTCAAAAAAAAGAAAAAACTTATAGAAGATTGTACGTAAGGACATACGGGAACATTTGTGATATACTGAATGGGAAAAATAGGCTCAAAAATAGAATAGATGGGAAATTCTATTTTCTCTTAAAAGAAGTGTGTACACACAAGTGTGCACATGCACACACGGCATTTCCTCGTATAAATGGCAGGAGGCGAATGGCAATGTCTGTCTCGCGGTACTTCACACCCGTCGTCACCTGTGCCAGTCTGTCCCCTTTGGGTAAGTGGGTGTGGGCTCGCTGTGCTTTGGATATTTGTTCCCTCCAAATCTCATGTTGACATTTGATCCCCAGTGTTGGCAGCGGGCCCAGTGAGGGGTGGTGGGTCCTGGGACAGAGGGGTCCCTCATGGGCAGAACAGTGCCCTCCCTGGGGTGAGCGAGCTGTCACTCTGCGAGTTCCCAGAGGGCTGGTTGTCAAAAAGAGCCCGGCACCTGCCCCTCTCTCGCTGCCTCTTTCACCACGTGATCTCTGAGCCCCCGGCTCCCGTCACCTTGCGCCATGGGTGCCAGCCACCTGAGGTTCTCAGCAGATGCCTGATCTTGAACTTTTCCAGACATCAAAACCAGGAACCAAATGAACCTTTTTCCTTTATGAATTACCTAGTCTCAAGTATACCTTCATAGCAACACAAAACAGACCAAGACACGGTTACACCATCAGCCTGGAAAAGGGTGAGGGACACACGTGGCCCTCGCCATGAACACGCCAGTAGAGATCAGCATGTCAGGAGGGGCCCTGGCGAACCACGAGCCAGCTGCACACTGGCTTGGTACCAGGTGCCAGGAGGGGGACAGAAAGTGTGACCCAGAAGGCACATTGCCCAGCTTCCAGCTCTGTCCTGGGCAGACTTTCAGTCAGCCTGGTCTTAAGCAATGGCCTGTGTCATTATAACATGGTCCCTCCAAGGGAGCCTTGCAAGACTTCATGTCCTGTCCTCACATGCCAGAGGGCATGGTTTGGGTTCGCATGTCAGGAGGAGAGCGTTGCTCTTCACATGCAAAACAGAAATGGAATAATCTAGCATCTGGGAAGCACAAAGCCGTGGGCCCAAGGCCGTGGCTCCCAAACTGTGTGTTCTTTGTTACAACCGAGGTCCCTGAGCCCCTCCCTGCAAGCCTTGCTCCTTTGAAGGTGGAACTTTCTTTAGTTTCTCGCGGATGCTGTTTCGTGTGCATGTGCTCTCTCTTGACAGCTATTTAAACAGGTCCTACAAGGCCAAAAGGAGCCCCGGTCAGATGTCTGAGGTGACCAGGACTGACTGCCCGTCCTGGGTGATGACCGTTCAGAATCCCACGCCCTTCTCCTGTGCCCAGCACGGCGGGGGTCGGGCCTCCCACAACAAACCCTGCCCGTGCCAAGGGACAGCACAAGGAGACCCAGCAGAGATAGGGAACCTGCCAGAAGCCCTGAGCGGCCCGCCGTCCGCAGGCCCTGGGGTTCCCTCCCCATTAGACACAAGTCTAATAAGAGCAGTTCCTCTGAGGCCAGCGCTGGGTTCTTCCAGCGTATGCTAGCTGAGTGTCTCCTCTCCCCAGGATCAAAGTCTTGGGCCAAAAAGATAGTAAAATCATAAGATTATTTTAGCTGCCATGTATTGAACCTCAAATAAGACGATCACACACATCTCTCTTTTCATCTTATCAACAGCCCCTATGGGATAGGTTCTTCCATCTTCATTTTTATAGATGAGAAACTGAGGCTCAGAGAAGTTACATAAATGATTTGCCTGGGGTCTCGAAGCAGGAAGTGGGTGAGCTGGGACCCGGGAAGCCACTTGTGTCTGAGAGCCGGGCCTGTGTGCCTTCCTCTCAGCAGCTCTGCCAACATTTTGGCCAGTCACAAGGTCATTTTAGGGCCAACTCTTGTCCCAAGGTCCACTCTGGTGTCCACAGGGGAAACGGGCAGACATGCCTGGTGGCACTTGGCAGCCCGTGGTGACCGGGAGCTGGCAGCAGCAGGGGCGCCCCCCACACACCCACTACTCTGGGGAGTTTACTCCTCAACCCCGGCAGGGCCGCAAACACAAATGTCCCCGGCCAGGTCTGAGCAAACGATATCAGATCCTCTCCAAGATTTGGTAGGGGACGAGGCAGATGGCACTGAGATTTGAAAGTAGAGCGAGAGCCATGACAGAGGGACATGAGGAGCCAGAGGCCTGGACAGAAACATTTCTAAGTGCCCTGTGGTGCAGTGAGCCTCGGGGGCCGATGCACCCGCTTCCCTGCCCCAGAGCTCAGCCCACTGTGGCTGTGGGGACTGGATGCGTGTGAGTGTTCGCATTGAGCGTGCAATGAGTGTGCACGTGTGTGTGCTCGCGTGTGGGCATTGTCAACGGAAAAGAACCGGAACTCTGTAAAATAATTTAAAGAGGCCTATTCTGAGCCAAGTGTGAGTGACCGTGGCCCAGAGCCACACCCAGGAGGCCTTGAGCAAGTGGACTCGCTGTGGTTAGTTTGGTTTTACACATTTTAGGGAGACAGGAATTCATGTAAAGTCATAAATCAATCCATGGAAGTCATACCCTGGTTTGGCTCAAAAAGTTGGGACATCTTGAAGGGGAGATAATTACAGATTATAGGAAGGTTTAAAGATTCTTTGATTTGCAATTGGTTAAAGAAACGAAGCTTTGTCTAAATGCTTGTAATGCTTTAAGTTTAGATAAGGAAGTCTACTAATCAGAGACAAGTCAGAGGACATAGACTCACAAGATCTTTTTGGTAAATTGAGGAGCTGCAGGTGTGGTTTGAGCCTTATCTTGCATAGCCGTAGGCCTGTTAATGAGTGAGGAAGGACAACCCTAAGAAGGGACGGGGCGTGATGAGGCATGTCTGACCTCCCTTCTCAGGGCCAACAACTCGGCTTTAGGGTATTTCTGGGGTCCCCTTGACCAAGAGGGGGTCCATTGTGCTGGCACATGTGAATGTGCAATGTGAGTCTGCACGTGCGAGTGTGCGGGAGCGAGCGTGCACGTGTTCGCGAGCGTGTGCGCGCGTCCATGCATGTGTGTTTTAGAAGACGAAGATTCTCAGCAGCCTGGGTTGGGGATTATGCGCTAGTTTGAATCCCTAAAGGCCAAACATGTGCTCTGTCCTCTCCCAGCTCGGGAACTCAGGCTAAAGAAGCCTATTTTATGGATGAGAAAAAAAGCCGGACACAAATTTAAGAGGCCACCTGGAGAGCTGATTATGATTTTTAAGAGCTAATGCTGCCACCCACGACTCACTGTTTACGAACGGCCTTTGCTCGCCATCACTGTCGTAAACTGTGTGTAAGACACTGTGTATTCACGGGCCACCCAGAGCACTGGCCGGCAGGGGCCGGCGGCACTGATCAAGGTGCGGGGAGTGGCGAGGGCCCTGGTTCTGCTGGATGAGATGAGAGCTGAGACCAAACAAAGGCAGAGAAGGCAGCTGCTCCCGCGCGCAGCTGTGCAGCGGCCTATTGAAGGGGACAGATCCCGTTAAGTTATGCAGCCAGGCGCGCACAGAGGAGCCAGGCCCCCCCGTAAATCAACGAGAGGCCCACGTCTTTGGGAAGGTGCCCGCAAGCCTGGGGACCGGAAGGAACAGGCCCACAGGCTGGATGGAGAGGAAGGAAAAGGAGGAAGGGGGTGTGCGGTTGTGCTACAAGGAAACACTGACAGCCACGGTCTGAGCGGCAGGTGTGGGGCAGGAACCCCAGGGACCCCCCACTTCCACCTCTAGAGCCCCTGGGAGAACTTCTGGACCCCTAGGGCTGCCTGACTCCAGCCCAGCCTGGAGCCAGGCAGCCCCGCCCCGCGAAGACTTGGCCCCACTGTCCCTGCAGCCTAGAGGGAGACGGGGGTGGGGCTCCCTCTCGCTGAGCGCCACCATGGACTCATCTGTAAAATGGGGGCACCGGGTGAGCTCCCTCAGGTCCTTCCAGCTCGTCCGGTTCTCTGGTTCCCAAACCGTGCAGTGTGGACGTGAGATTCCTCCTGGGCAGAAGGGAGACAGGAAGGCCCCTCCACTCTGGAGCGGGAAGACAGCAGGCAGGGCGCGCCGCCTCCATGCTGCAGACGGGGTTGCAGACAAGGCCCGGCCTGCCCGGGCTCACGACGAAGCTGAAAGCGGAGCCCAGGTCTCCAGGCGCCAGCCCAGTGCCCGATGCGCAAGGCGACCAGGTCAGGTCGCTGCTTGGTGGCTGCAGAGTTTCTGAAATGGCACTTGCTCTCTGAAATGATGAGGGCAAAATAAAGCCTAACAGGTTCATAGCTTAAGACAGCGGTGGTTGGGTGAAAAAGAAAAAAAATCAAGCCGTCAGCTGCAGCGCTTGAGGTTTGCTCTGGCCTCCCGCCCCCCGCCCCCGTGCGCACAAAAGCAGGAATTAATCACGCTCTTCACAGAGCAGCCGCCTCCCCCGCCAGGACAGGCGACGCCTCCGCACAGTGAACCCGGGACTCTGGAAACACGGCGGGGGGTGGGGGGCTGGGGAGGCGGAGCGGCCTGGACGGGGGGAGGGGGAGGGGAGCGGCCTGGACGGGGGGGGGGGGAGGGGGAGGGGGGAGCGGCCTGGACGGGGGGGGGGGAGGGGGAGGGGGGAGCGGCCTGGACGGGGCGGCCCCACGTTCACCCGCCGCCTTTGCAATGCGGTGTGACTCAGGGGACCTGCCTGCGCTGGGAGCAGTCTGCTTCCTTTGGGTCAAAGTGGTTTTACTATTTAGAAAGGCAAATTCTCTTCCGACCATAAAGATGTTTTCAAAACTAACGGGACAGTTGCCCGACTGTGCGGACGTACTCACGCCACTGCACGGTGTGGACACCTAAAAACGGTCAGTTTGATGTGATGTATATTTGACTGCAGTTTTTTAAAAAAAGGAAAATTAAAACTAAAGGGAATAAAGACAGAACTGTTCAATTGTTCCCAGAGGTGGCCCCTGGCGCTCACAGAGCGTGGGAAGCTCGGCCCAGAGACGGAGCCGCGGGAGTCCCGGCCCCGCCCCGCAGTCTGCCCCAGTCCGGCTCGGGGCAGCCCTGACACAAGCTCCGCAGGGCCGGAGGCAGGACCCAGCTGAGCCCCGAGCACTGAGGCCGGGCTGCCCCTGTGCTGAGTCTTGTCGAAGAAGAGACCACGTCTTAGGAGCCACGTTTCATGGCCACAAGCCCTGTAAGGACAGAGTGTAAAACAGCCATGCAAGCAAATGCATTCAGCAAATTTCTACAGAGTGCCTGCCTGCCTGCCTGCCGGTAGATGTAGACACAGACCACTCCCTGCTGGCACCCAGGGAGCCGCATGCAGCACTGTCCCTGTGGTCGTGGGGTCGACCCAAGGGCACCCGGGAGGGACACTGTCTCAGGGGATCAGGTGTGAGGACCTCTGCCGAGAGGCGCCCGCGGCATACAGTGCATGCCCAAAACACGTCATTTCAAAAGAATACGTGGTGGGTTCTTCAGAAAGTTAACCACAGAAGGAGCACGTGACTCGGCGATCCCACCCCCAGATGGACACACACTTGTGCCCCGATGCTCCTGGCGGCGTTAGTCACAGTCGCCAAAAGGCAGAGGCGGCCCAGCGTCCATGGACAGACCAAAGGGTGGACAAGGTGTGGCGTGTACATGCAATAGCGTATTATTTAGCCATAAAATAGAATGAAACTTGGATACAAGCTACAACCCGGACGAACCCTGAACACATTACACCGAGGGAAATAAGCCAGGCACTAAAGGACAAAGGTGTGGTCGGCTCACCCGAGGTGCCCAGAGCCGGCAAACCTACAGAGACAGACAGTGGCCTAGAGGTCGCCAAGGGCGGGGAAGGGGGAGGGGAGTTATTGTTTCATGGGCACCGAGCCTCTGTTTGGGATGATGGAAAGTTCTGGAAATGGATGGTGGTGACGGTTGCACACATTGTGAATGTACTTAGTGCCACCGAAGTGTACACTTAAAAATAGTTCAAATGGCAAGTTCTATGTTATGTATATTTTATCACAATAAAAACATTTCTCCATTACTTAACTCCTCAGGGGGAAAAATACACATAATTTGTGTCCATGTCCTCACTCCCAGGTGAATGTGAGAAGACTTCTCCAGGCTGGCAGAGGAGCGGTGAGCAAAGCAGTTCGGGAGCCTTTGCATTTCCGGCCCAGGCTGCTCACTGAAAGCAAACTCTTTAAAAGCACCAACGAGCTGACCAGATAGCAGCTCCAGGCTGGGACCTGAGGGGAGGCAGGAGCCCGGAGAGGGAGCAGGACCTCACAGCACCCAGGCTGCCTCGAGCCTGAGCGCCGGGCAGGCTCGGGCTGGGTTTACCAGTCTCTCGGGGAGGAGACAGAGACCCAGGCCTGGGGGGCCGAGCCAGAGGACCTACCGAGACCCGCCCCCCAGCTGGAGGCCTATGTGTGCACGGATGAATCACAGCAAACCCACTGGGAAGACCCCCTTGGCAGCAAGCAAGGCAGGGAAAAAGGAAACGGACCCCCACATGCCTGGCCCCCGGCCCTCCAAGGGATCGGCGACTTAGATTCACTGGCAAACTCGGCTAAGACTCTGGTCCAAGGCGGCCCCAGATGAGCCCAGCCCACTTGGCAAGCACTGGGTCACGTGGTACTAGCAGCTGCCACCAAGATCGTCACCCCACCACCACCACCACCACGGTGCCTGCTTCCTTCTGTCCTGCCCACCACTCTCTCTGGCGTCCCTCTGGGTCCTGAAGGAGCTGTGTCTGCCACCCTGGGCCTTTCCCAGGGGCTCTACATTCCTCCGCCACCAGACAACGCCCACTCACCCTTTGATCTCGGCCCCAGCGCATTCTCAGGGAAGCTTGCTCTGACCCCCAGTCTAAACCAGGTCCCTTTGTAAATTGACCTTTATAAACCTATATTCCTTGCTTTCAGAGTGCTTAAATCAGTTTTGAATTATACATTTATAAGTAGAACAATTTGATTAATATCTCCGTCCCTCGCTCGACTATAAACTCCCTAATCACAGGAAATGATAATATATGTGGTCATAGTCATCATAGCTTCCAGCATAGGACACAATTCAAAATTATTTTTGAAGTATTCAAAATTATTTTTGAATGGATGAATTGCAGGAGCTCAGAAGACTTGGGGTTTGTCCTAACTTTGCCACTTATCTTGTGCTTTTTGGCAGGCACTGAGCTTTCTGAAATTTAGTTATCCCTCTTGTATAATAAAATAATAAGACCTACCCCAACTAACTCACAGGATTCTTATAAGAACCAACTGAAACCCAATATATAAAAAATCTAAAGAGTTTTATTATAGGATTGTAGCTGCAGCAATATCAGATTTTGCTATGTGGTTAACCCTTATTGGGTACTTGCTATAAACCAGGCACCGTGCAAAGTGCTTAAAATACGTTTATCTCATTTCGTCCTTGTTAAAGGAGGGAACAGCAGACGTCTTCTTTCCTTCCCAAATTCACTAAAATGAATTCAGAGTTCACCAGCACACAGCCTTCCCTAGGCAGCTTGGCAAAAGCGTGGGTCTGCCGAGGAAGCCAGCTCTGCGAAGCACCCTCCGCCGCTGCGCAGGGCTTGTCGCCGCACCTTGGTGAGGGCGCCTCTTGCCCCATCTGGCCCCGAGATCTGCTTCGGTTCATGGTGGCTTTGCTCTTGCGCTCCACTCACAGGCACCCAGCGGAAGCAGTCCTTGAGTGTCTCAAGGTCACGGAAGGAGAAGCTGATACTAAAGGAAGTTCTTTTTCAATTAACGAAGAAATTTTTAGATGATCCGTTAACCTTAAGACCAAAACCAGCTTTATAATTTTCACCACTGCCTCCAGATCCAAAAGTATTTGTTTCTTAAGTTTTTCAATAGAACTACACTGCTAGTTATTTTGTTTTCTGTTTTGGGGGGGTGCGGTTTGAGACAGGGTCTCAATGTGTCGTCCAGGCTAGAGTGCAGTAGCGTGTCATAGCTCACAGCAACCTCAAACTCCTGGACTCAAGCGATCCTCCTGCCTCAGCCTCCTGAGTAGCTGGGACTACAGGCGTGCACCACGATGCCTGGCTAATTTTTTATTTTTTGTAAAGACAGGGTCTCTCTATTGCCCAGGCTGGTCTCAAACTCCTGGGCTCAAGGGATGCTCCCATCTCAGCTTCCCAAGTAGGTGAGACTTACAGGCGTGAGCCACCGTGCCCACATCACTTTGCTCTTTGAAAGGCCTGCATGTGTTTATGGCGAAGTGGTTCTCAATTTCAATCACTGTGGAGCAGGTGTTCAGCGATACCGAGTGAGGCAGTCGGCCAGTGATGCACGTAGGATGCCTCTAACATTCCTTCAGATGCTACAGAAGAAGAGTGACAACTAGAAGGGTTTTCACTATTGTCTTCTAGGACCCTAAGATTAATTACTATAAATAAGAAAAGTCAAACCAGAAAGAATTTGATGATTATTTTTGGAACATTTGACTAGGTTGTGAGGGGGTGGCTATTTTGTTTTGAATATATGCATACTAAGTTTACTTTCTGCAAAAGAGGCATTTCTAACTCTTATCTTAAGCTCGAAAAAATCACAACTCACACACACAGACACACACACACAACTGTCTTGGCGTCCTTTCACCAACGATAATGAACAGAGCAGACAAATCAATCTGACAGGTAATTTACCATCACGGCTTGATTTCATCAGTCTAGCTGCAATGCATTATGAAGCAGGAAAATTAGACAAGTCAAGAGGATGATAGTATCAGTGTTTAATGTTTATTTTCCATTACCTGGCAGCACAATTATTCTCAATGAAATATAACCATTCTCTAAGAGAAAAACTTTCAGCAGTTGAGCTAATAAAAACAGTGGTATTGAAGTTTCATGCAGATTCAGCAACTTGGAGAAAAAGACCAGGTGCCTTTTGCTGACGATCGGTGTGAGAGCTTGAAAACCACTGCATTCAGGAGAAGTGGAAGGAGACAGGGCATCTCTGGACAGACAACTTCTGTATTTCCTAGATGAAAGATTTTTTTTCCTCCTTCCCTTTTGAATGTCATGCAAAATGTAGTCCTTTTAAACTGAGTTGACAGTTCTAGGTTGGTAATCCCAACCCAACACAGTGCAGGACAAAGGTGTGGAAAATCTCAGGTCAGTATGGAATGTGTCAATAAATGTCACACGTACTCCAATGCCCTAAACCCAGAAACGAGTTTATCCAAAGACAACTGGGACAGAATTTAACAGGTCCCACTGCCTCTCAGACTTTGCAGAAATTTAGTTTTCGAACGCATGCAAGTTGTTTGACATAAGCCTCATATACAAATATTTCTTTCATACTGGGAAGATTTTCTTCCCAGCAATCTGTTCTGAAAGAATAGGGGAATATAACTCTGAAAAACAATTTAGAGTCCTTACACTTCCAATGTGATTTAAATGTTCCTCATTTTACCATGCAACCAGCTACCACACAAACCAGCTTCAGGTTTAAGATGCTGTTTTCTCAGAAGTGAAAAAATACTAAGAGAACATCGATGCCAGACGGGGGTAAAATGCAGGTTCTCCGGCAGGTTTCTGAGGTCGGTTCTGGCTCAGCCCCCCGCGGAGGCGGCGAGGACCAGGCTGAGGCGGCCGCAGGGAGCAGCAGCGACCGCAGGGCTAGTGACGAGCCCTTCCTGAACGTGTCCTCACTCCACACTGTCGCCGATAACACTCCCTGAAGCACATTTAATTTCTCATCATACCCGAGTCTGGGAACAATTTAGCTGAAACTAAAGCTTAACGACTCCAAATCTTCAAAAAATAGAACTCCGCATTTATGTATACCGTGTTCATCCCCAGGGCACCCGGGACACAGAGTGTCCTGGTCCCGAGAGCCGCCACTCGGTGCCAAACAGGAGGACACGGGGCCCTGCCAAGGAGCGGAGAATTCGGGCTTGCAGAATTTTTACATTGAATCCAAATTATCATCAACACTGCATTCCACTAATTTTACGCTCTGCTTCCGGACATAAACAGCTCACAGCAGAACAGCGCACCGCTGGCGTCCCTCTCTGCAGGCCGCACGGCAAGGCCCGGGCCCAGGACAAAATCCGGAGACGCTGATGCATAGGTGACCCTAAGTTCACATGAAAAAATGAACCGGTAAATCAAGAAAGTAATTAACAGAATGAGTAATGGGAGAGAGGGAAAGACAAGCTCTACGAGCTGGTAGAATATACCATGAAGCCCCAGTACACAGCCCAGCAAGAGCACACGCATTGGTAGGACAGTGGTGTAGTTAGAAAGTTCAAAGACGAACCAAAATACACATGGAAATTAAATTTATGAGAAAGGTGTCATCTCAAGCCAATGGAGTAAAAATGATTTTATGTTGGGATAAGAGGTAGGACAAATATTATATATACATATATTCAGAAACAAAGTAAAAGATAAAATCATAAGAAAACAGGGAAATTCCTTTATAACCTTGGAGTGGGGGAAGATCTAACTGTAAGTCAAGATCCAGAAATTTTTTAAAAGAAAATAATAAATTCAACTATATAAAAATCAAAAATGTTTATACGACAAAAAGAAAAAGCAACAAACGACAAACTGGCAAAAAAAAAAAAATCACCAACTTGTATCATGGACCAGCAGATGTACTCTTAAAAATTATTGAGGATTTTGAAAAATTTTGTTTATGTGGATTTTATCTATTGCTATTTACCATATTAGTAATTAAAACTGAGTATCAAAATTTTATTAATTAAAAATAAATCTATTTTGTATTAACATAAATAACATTTTGTGAAAAATAGTTACATTTTTCAAGGCAAAAATATGTCTATTGTTTTATACTTTTTGCAAATTTCTTTAATAACTGGATTAATAGAAGATAGCAGGATTCTCACATCTGTTTCCACGTTCAATCTGTTGCTTTGGTTGAAAAATATGTGGGAAAATCCAGCTTCACAGGAATATGTGGCTGGAAAAGGGAGGCGTAGGCTGGGCATGGTGGCTCACGCCTGTAATCCCAGCACTCTGGGAGGACCACTTGAGCTCAGGAGTTCAAGACCAGCCTGAGCAAGAGTGAGACCTCGTCTCTACTAAAAATAGGAAAAATTAGCCGGGCATGGTGGTGCCTGCCTGTAGTCCCGGCTACTGGGGAGGCTGAGGCAGGAGGATCATTTGAGCCCAGGAGTTTGAGGCTGCTGTGAGCTGTGATGTCTCTACTGCACTCCAGCTCCCGTGACAGAGTGAGACCCGGTCTCAAAAAAATAAAATAAAATTCTAGTTTTCTCTTAAAAGCTTGAATTTTGCCACTAATGACAAATACTATTAGTCATTTTCTTTGAGGTGACAGAATCACTTGTTTTTGAGAAAGTGTCTGCCAAATATCCAAGACTGAACAACCCCAGATTGTCAGTAGTTATTTCAAATAAAAATGAGTTTCCCTGAAAAAAGTGGCTGGTTCAGTTTGCAACTCAAAAAGTGTTTTTCCTCATGACAACTATCATACTACGGTAAAAATGTTTTCTGTGTATTTCACATTTCAGCACCAAGTCAAAATTTAACGAAATTAATAATTGTTGCTTCATCAAGGACATTTTTAAATGAAATTGGTGCTTTTTCCCCCCGCACGTGCATGGTGGTGAAGACAATGACTGTTAGTTTGATGCCATTTCTGCGACTCATGAAGGTGCCAGCAGTTTTACCTACCGTTGCTTCTTTTATATCGTCAGTGTCAATATTAATTCAGTGAAAAGGTAAATAATGTCTTACCTTTATTATGAAAGTAGTTTCATCTTGTGGATGCTTTGAAAGGATCTTAGGAACCCTGAAAGGTCCACAGACCACATCTGGCGAGAGCCTGTCATAGACAAAGAGCTAATCGCCCTAAGACATAAAGAACCCTTAGGAATGAAGAAGTAAAAGGTCACCCAGTAGAAAAATGAACAAAGGAAGGAAGGGAATAGCAATCATCAGAATAATAAGTGATTTGGGCAAAAAGAATCATCAATGGATGCTAAACTCGTGAAAGTTGAGTGAGAAATGAGGTATTCACATAGTCTCAAAGTATCTCCCCCTAAATTATTAGTGTGTCTGCTACAGATTTTATTTTAATGTTCTATATATGATTAGGAAGTCCCATTCTGTTATTAGGCTGCTAAGAGTTTTTATGATGTCTGGTGTTTGATTATATTAAAAGTTATTTCTGCATCTACTAAGATGATATATCTCTTTAATTATGTTAGTGTGGTAAGTTATGTTCATTGGTTTTCAAAGATTAAGCCAAACATTATTTCTTAAATAAATCTAGCTTGGTTATTGTACATGATGTTTCTGATAAACAATGAGATTTGATTTGCTAATATTTTGTTTAGGATTATACCTACCTACGTTTATGAGAGAGACTGGACTATAATTTTCCCTTCTTGTAGTGTTTTTGTTGGGTGTCAAGTTTTGCTGGCCTCAAAAAATGAGCAACTGTTCTCTCTTTTTTAATTCTCTGCAAAAGTTTGTTCACAATTGGTGTTATTTCTTCCTTAAATGTTTGAAAGAATTCACCAGTGAAGCCATCTGGGCCCGGAATTCTCTTTGTGGAAAATTGTTTAATTATGAAGCTGATTTTTATGATAAATATTAGTCAGATTTTCTATTTCTGTTGTGTCAGTCTTGCTAAGTGTTTTCCTGGAATTTTTTCATTTTATCTAAATTTTCATATTTATTGGCATAACTATTTCCATATAGTCCTCTCACTACCTTTTAGATGTCTCTAGAGTTTGTGATGATATTCAGTCCTGAGTTTTCATTCTTAATATTAAATATTTGATATTTGTTCTCTCTCTTACCAGAGATTTATCAATTTTATTAGTTTTTTTTAATTTCAAAGAAGCATCTTTTGGCTTTACCAACCCCTTCTATTGTACATTTATTTTCTATTTAATTGTTTTTCGTTTTTAAACTTCATTATTTCCTTTCTTCCATTTATTTGGGTTTAATTTGCTGTTGTTTATTTTCATGAGATAAACTGTTATATTTTTAATAACATTCAGTTAAAATATTTTCTAATTTCCATTACAATTTCTTCTTGGACCTGTGGGTTATTTAAAAATGTGTTGCCTAATTTCCAAGCATTCGTGACCTTTATCGTTTTGACGCTGATTTCTTGCTGAATCCCCCCGCGGCATGCTTCGGAGAGCACATTGCAGCCACTGAGATTGACCCAACATATGATCAGTTGGGTAAATGTCTCTTGTGCACTTAAATAAATAAATGAACATGTACTCTAATATTGCTGGGTGCAGTGCTCCACACATGTCAATTAGGGCAAATTAATTGGGTGAGTGGTGTTCAAATTTTTTATATCCTTGCTGATTTTTTTTCCAGTGCATTCAATTAATTATGTAGAGTGGTGTGTTAAAATTTCCCACCACGACTGTGCATTTGTCTATTTCTTCTAGTTGGGTCATTTTTAGCTCTCACATTTTGAGGTTATGTAAATAAGTGCATATAATTTTTTTATTATTTAAAAAAATTTTTTTGAGACAGTCTCACTCTGTTGCCCAGGCTAGAGTGCCGTGGCATCATCACAGCTCACAGCAACCTCAAACTCCCGGGCTCAAGGGATCCTCTTGCCCCAGCCTCCCGAGTAGCTGGGACTACGGGCGGGTGCTTGCCACCAGGCCCAGCTAATGTTTCTATTTTTAGTAGAGTAGAGATGGGGTCTCGCTTTTGCTCAGGCTTGTCTCAAACTCCTGACCTCAAGCAATTCTCCCGCCTCAGCCTCCCAGAGTGCTAGGATTATAGATGTGAGTCACCACACCTGGCCCATACAATTTATTAATATTAATAGAAATTTTGTATCTTCCTGGTAGACTGGCCCTTTTATCAATATGAAATGTCCTTCTTTATCTCTTGCAACGCTTTTTGCCTTAAAGTCTAATTTGTAACTCCAACAGCTTCCTTTTGCTAAGGTTTACATGATACATCTTTGCCATTCTTTTACTTTAAACCTTTTAATATTTAGGGCATGATTCTTGTAAGTCATGATTTTGTTTTGTCCAGTATGATAAACTTTTAAGTATTTAGCTTGTTTATATTTCCTGTAGTTGTTTTAATGTTTGAACTTATCACCTTACTATTTGTTTTCCTTTTTTCCCACCTATCATACATTACTGTTTTTCTCCCTCTTATTTTTTTGCCTTTTTAATCTAGTGCTTTTTCAATATTTCATTCTTTAGTTTGTTAGCTATATATTGTTTTATGATTGCCCTAGAGGTTATGTTTTGTGACTTATTAAATCTGATAGAAACCAGTACTTTCATGACTCCCTAAACAATGCCAGTACCTCGGAACATTCTGACTCTACTTTCCTCTCATAACGTGTATTGTTATTGTGACATATTGTAGCCACTGAGCGCACACACATGCACACACACGCACACACACATGCACACACACCACGGTTCATACATATATACCCTCTTCGGTACTTCTCATTTTTTCCTTGACTCCCCAGGCTTTCATCTAAGATCACTTTCCTTTTGCTTAATGAACTACATATATTATTTCATTTATCAAGAAACTGCTAACTGGCATTTAAATTGTATATCAGAAGAAAACTGCTAGTGATAAATTCTCTCCATTTTTATTCTGAAAATCATCTTTTTCTTACTCTGTGAAGGTTATTGTTGTTGAGTATAGAATTCTAAATTGGCAGTTTACTTTCAACACTTTACTGTTTTTGTTGAAAAGTCAGTTGTGAATTTATTTTTTTGCTCATTTGAAAGTAACATGGCCTTTTTTTGGTCTTTATTTTTGGGAGTTTCCCTATGATGTGCCTAAGATGTGGTTTTCTCTGTCTTTATCCTGCTTTGGTTTGTAGAGCTTCCTCGATCTATGGCTTAATGCTTTTTGATCTATTTTGTAAAATTTTCAGCCAGTATCTCTTCCAACAGTGCTTCTGTCGTATTCTCTCACCTTCCCTGGAGCTGCCACCACACGTGCACTCAATTCTTTTTCCCCACGTCCCATATAACTCATGCTCATGTTTTCATTTTTATCCTTTCATCTCTGAGTTCAGGCTGGCTGTTTTCTTTTGCGTATCTTCTGGTTTAATTGTCTCTTTAAGTTGTGTCTAATCTGCAAACTCATCTGCTGAGTTCTTAATTTCAGTCACTCTGTTTTTCAGTCTCAGAATTTCTATTTGAACCTTATTGTAATTTCTAGTTCTCTGCTGAAATTCTCAATATTTTCATTTAGTTTATTGAACATGTTAATCACAGCTTTTGCAAAGCCTGATAACTCCAATACTTGGATCTCATGTGTAACTGTTTCTATTGCCTGTTTTTTCTCTTGCTTTTTGTTGATTATTGCTTTATTCTATGCTTGATTATTTTTCATTGCATGCCAAACATTGTGTATGAAAAACTAAGTTGGTTTAGTGTTCTGGATAATGTGATAGTCCTCCAGAGAGGATAAACTTTAAAAAATTTTACATATATCTTCCCTTCTCTTTATTGTGGCCTAATTTACATCAGAGAAATGCACAGATCTGAAGTGTGTAATCTGACAAATGCATGTCCCACATCCCTCTCAAAATATGGCATGTCTCACCAATCTGTGTCTTGTTCCAAGTACATTCTCTACCCTGACGACGTAAGTATCAACTGATGAATGGAATGTGCAAACAGTTGTGGTGTAGACCCACAGCAGAATACTACTCAGGGATTAAAAGGAAGAGACCATGATACAAATACCTGGATGAATCACAAAATGTTGTGCTGTGTCAAAGAAACTGCACAGAAGCTGTGCAAGCTGTATGGTTACATTTCTATGAAACTCTAGAAAAGTCTACTCTAATCTGTACTTAAAGAAAGTCCATCAGTGGTTGTTTGGGACCAGGGTTGGAGGATGGATATTGACTGAAAAGGGGTGCATGGGAGCTTTTGGGGGTGATGGAACATCCTAGGTATTCAGGGTGGTTGTGGTTTACACAGGCATACACATTTGTCAAAACTAATTGAACTGTACTCTTAAAATGGGTGTATGTTATTGTACATAAGTTGTACCGCAGTAAAATTCACTTAAAAATGTTATCCAGCTTTTCTACTCCTCAGTTGGAGGATCCATCTGATACAAGTTAATCTGCCACAGCCAGAAGCGTAAGTCTGTTATTATAATTTTGCATATTGATTATCAGACATATTGCTTCATCCTCCCAGTTCTGTGTCATCTGCAGATTGGATGCTTTAAGTCACTAACAAAAACTTTTGAACAACATGGTATTAAGACAAAGTCTTGGGTCACTCAATTATTCTTGTAGTATAGTTTACCACCAAGCCACTTATCAACACTCTTAGTAGTTCTTAAACAGCTGCATATTTCTCTAAAGTACTGGAAGCTAACTTATTTTTATGTCCTTATCCAAAGGACATTATGTGCAATTTCGCCAAAGGCTTTGCTGAATCTAAGATTGTATTTACAGCATTCCTTTCATTGACCAACCTTGTTTTCCTCCTCAAATTGGGAAAAAAAATTGTTCACCTTGAGCCTTGTGAACATTTTCTCTATTATTTATCCAACATCATTGACATATGTTCTGTGATTCCATTTACAAGTTCTTCAAAAATCAGAAGCATGCTGGAGCGCAGTGGGTCTAGTTTTAGTGATGGATTCATTTAAAATGTTCATTTCTTTCTGTGGTTTTTCATGCTGTCGTCACATCTCTGCATTGTTTATTTCATCCCTGTTTGAAGCTGACTCTGCTTGCTGCAGATTGTAGGCCTTTCCTATACTTCTTGATCTGAATGTAGTTTAAAGGCACTTTTTGTTGACTAGTATGTTCTTAAATTCACTAGGAGTTTTAAAGTTCCTAATATTTTTATAAACTTGTAGTATTATCCGATTGTTTTGATTGTAAGCTCCACATAATCAACCTTAGTTCATCCTTTGGAATCTTCGTTCATCAGAGGTCTTCCTGTGCAAGGAAGCTTATTTAGTTACCGCTCTTCCCACTTGCCTCTCACTAACCGGATACAGTCATCCCTCAATACCTGTGGGGACTGGTTCCAGGCCCCCTGTGGATACCAAAATCCGAAGATGCCCAAGGCCCCAATATAAAGTGGCACAGTATTTGCATATAATCTGCGCACATCCTCCCATACATCTTAAATGATCTCTAGATCACTTATATTATGCTTATAATAGTAAATACTAATGGTTGTTATACTGTTTTTGCTTCATTTTTTTATTGTTGTATTAAGTTTTGAACACTTTCAATCCATGATTGGCTGAATTTGCAGATGCAGGACCCGTGGCTACAAGGGGGTTATCTTTACTTTTCAAATGCTCCCCAAGAATTCACAGGACTATTCGTTCTTAAACTCTCAAGCTTTAAGAACTCTCAAGCAGTCTCTCAGTTTGCTGAAATCAGACTCTGAGCATGGTTCACCAAACCCAGTATTCCGTTTCCTTTCTATTATGCACTGGGGACAAAGGGGTCACTGTCTCCCGAGTGTCCTACCATTCCCAGACCACCAACTTGCTCTTCCTTATTTATTAAGATTATTCAAATTGCTGCTCCCTTCAAAAAGTGTCAGCAAGGTGGGACTCAATTCCGGACTTCTACTTGTAGCAGGTGTCAGGATGGTTGAAGGCCCTGACTTCTATAGGTCATTTCTGTGTATGTCGTATAATCTACATTAAGTAGACACGACCCAAATCTTCTAAATAGTTGAGTGGCATCATGTAATTATCTTAAACTGCCACATACTTCTTTCAGCATCACTTCAATGCTCATGATGTTTCCAACCCTTAGGCTCATGTATTTCTTTACAAATGAACGTCTCATTTAGGTTTTCACACAATCTGTCTTTCCTATTCAATCTACTCCATTTGGACGTAATGCACCTATAACCATTTTATGGCTTTGAATTCTGCAAGTTCTTTGTAAGCCTCTGCAATGTCTACAGGATATTTAGCTTATGACAAAACATGAAGTTTATTTGATTTTTTTGATACTCTGTGTATCGTAAATACCTGAAAGCAAAATATTGGGCCAAACAGCCTTTATTGTAAAGATTATTTCCATGTTTTGCTGCCACCATGGTGCTTCTGTTACATGAATTCTTCCAACTTTCAATTCAGAGATTATGTATGGCCTTTCTTGTCATATATAATTTAATTTAAGTCATCTTAAAGTTTAAGTCATCTTTATCAGTTCAGTTTCTTGCCAAACATTCCTTCTGGTCTTTAAGAGAATCGTCCCCTCCTACGAACCATCATTGTGTTATTGCCACACTAATAATGACAACTAACACTCTTTACACACTTACCGTGGTCCCAGGGTTGTGCTGGTAAATGTTTAATAACTGGCACAAAGTACACACACATATGTAAGTTTATAATAAATTTTACTAACATAAATAAAATATAATACTCATTGCAAATTCTACATAACTAATTTATTCTCAAAGAATCTTTTTATTTTTCCCAAAGTTTCGTATATACAGCCTATGATTGCAATTAATGAATGTAATCTACCATGAATGTTGGCTGATGATTTTATTTACACTAATAAGACAAAAGAGAACAATCAACACATATGTCAGAATTTTCCTCATTTGTCAACGATGTATCTGGCTTCTCTGCTGAGTCACATAATAGTTTCTGAATACTGGAAGCCTATTTCTCTAAATTTTTTTTGTGTTATTCACAATATAATGGCTACCGACACATTTTTAATTTTCATCTGCATTAACAATTTTTCTGATCACTCTCTTAAGTCTAGACAAATCAACAAAACAATAAACCAATCCTTGATTTGGTTTAAACACTGCCACCACAAAACGGCCAGTTTCAAACTGCCATGATGTGACTGAATGGAGAATTCAGAAAAGATGTGTAACATACACCATTGTACAGTACTTGCATCACACCAAAACCAAGTAAGTTTGAGCACAGATAACAGTAAAAGGTAAAAAAACAAAAAAAAAAAACAAAAACCCTAAGTTTTGACTGTTGCCTTTGTTTTTAAATGATGCCCAAGTCTCAACTGAAAAATAAAATGATAGGCAAATGTACAGGGTCCCACTCCATCCCTTTCTTTTCCTTACAATGTTATTTGTTGAAAAAGCCAGATCCTTTGACCTATAGAGTTTCTCAGTCTATTTTCTTGATTTCATACTCATGATGAAGTTCTCTCTCCTTTATATTTCCTGGAAGCCAGATTAGGAGTCTGATTCAGGTTTGAGGTTCAGTTCCTTTGATGAGACCACAGAGGTCTTGTTTTCTTCCACCTGGAAGCACGTAATGCCAAGTTCCCCTTTTATGATGCTAGTAGCCATTGATGCTAAATGCCTGTATTTATTAACTCAATGGGGTGGTATAAAATGGGTGATATTTATCATTTCTTTTTCAATTATTACTTGGAAACTTTTTTTTTTTTTTTTTTTTTTGAGACAGAGTCTAGCTCTGTTGCCCGGGCTAGAGTGAGTGCTGTGGCGTCAGCCTAGCTCACAGCAACCTCAAACTCCTGGGCTCAAGCCATCCTCCTGTCTCAGCCTCCTGAGTAGCTGGGACTACAGGCTTGTGCCACCATGCCCAGATAATTTTTTCTATATATTTTTAGTTGTACAGCTAATTTCTTTCTATTTTTAGTAGAGACAGGGTCTTGCTCTTGCTCAGGCTGGTCTCGAACTCCTGAGCAAAAATGATCCTCCCGCCTCGGCCTCCCAGAGTGCTAGGATTACAGGCGCGAGCCACCGTGTTGGCCGGAAACTCATCTATAGAGATACTTTCACTCATCTGCCATTCCGTTACCACGTGGTCAAGTGCATACAGGAAAGGAAGGATAAAGGTTCGACTTTATTTACCAGGTTTCAAGAAGATATGAATTCCTTCCCTCTCATTCTCCTAAGGTAACCAATTCTCTTTTTAAATATCATTATGAATTCAGGGGTTTAAACATATTAATGGGTTTCAATTCATTGGAATTATTATTGAAGCTCAAACTATCCCATTTTTTGGCCAGTGGGATCCTCTACAAGTTGCCTCTAGAACCCTTTTGACAAGATTCTGGTAACGTTTGGTCGTTTCCTTGCTGTGTGATATCTTCCAGGATTATCTTGTACATTTCCTGTCCCACACCTGGAATCAGTCGTATCTCTAAAAAGCCTTGGTTTCTTTTAATGAGAAATTGTATTTCAGGGTCAAAAAATAGGGTGCTAGGGATGGTCCCTCAGTTGGTCATTTTTTCTAGGTCTTTTTAGTGAACAAAGTTAATAAAAAAATTATATATATGAACACATAGATACATAGATAAAATACCTCAAGTCACATTGATACTCCCAAATCAAATTAAAGACCACAAAAGTTTTACTTTATCACAGCTCTAAGTCTTGTCCCAGACTCAGATCCTGTTTGTCAAGGATTCATGGGGTGATAATAACCCACAAGTACTAATTTATTTGCATATTACACACACGCCAGGCAGACCACTACCAATATGACTGCTGGAAACATTACATTTTTGCCTACGTTCTCCTCATTTTTTCATCGTAAAAACAGTACTAAATCTTCATTTGTAAAGTATGCAGTCGTTATGGACTGTTTTCTCCCTGGTGGGCCTCACTTCATGTTATTTCCATAAGCAATTAAATAGTTAATGCTCAACCAGCAGACCCTATGTTGATCTCTAAGACATGTGGGGAGTCTGAAACTCACCCTGTGATAGATTCTTAAAGAAGAGCTAATGGGAAGAGTCTTTCTTACACGCTGCTCAGGTGTTTGGGATAGACCCCAAATCCTCGGCTGATTCTTTCCTTGAGAATTTTAAATCCACTGCTCCCTTTTCACTTGGTATAATGTGTTGCTGTTGAAAATTCTGGTGATAATCTAATATTTCTCCTTACAAATCACATGTCCTTTTCTAACAGATGGCCAAAAGATTCACTTCTATTTCTTTACAGTCCAGTAATTGTACTAGAATACGTCTTGGTACTGGCAAGGTCAATGTTGGTTATTTGGTGCTCTTTCAAGGTATAACTTTGTTAACTTCAGGAAAGTTTTCTTGAAGTATAGTTTTTAATATTTCTTTTGCTTGCTTTGTTTTTTAAAAAAGCAATCCTATTTTCTTTGCCTTTCGTCAATGTCACTTTTTAATCTTTTAAATAAATATTAAATCTTTCAGTTTTGATTTTTAAACTTTTTGCACCTCCTATTTCTTTCAAAGCTTTATCTATTGTATTTATCTGCTCTTATGTTTTCTAGTCTACAATTCTGAAATATTCTTACTTCTCATAATTTCCTGAGGTCTGTCATCTTATTTCTTAGTTCTCCTAATTCTGATTTATGTTGTTCTTTCATGTCTCCTATCATTTCTTAAAGACTTTCAGGTCATTTTGTAATAGTACATTGCAATTGCAATTTTGTGTTCTTTTGTGGACATGTGTTTCTGACATGCTTCCCTTTTCCACAGGGATGCTATTCGGTTCTTTATTTTTTTAATATATGCTTTATGTGGGATTTGACTTCAATATTTTGTTCATTTTTATGTGAAATTAATTTTTCCACACTTTTGGAATAAGAAAGGGTTCAGGAAAGCGTCATTAACTTCGCAGAACTCATGCCTGGGCTGTTTGTTCACTGTATGGAAACTACGGCAGCTTGCTTCCTGGGGTTTCCTCGCTCTACTTCCCTTCCCAGTGTGATCTAGACAGCTCCATTCGTCTATAGTCCCCATCGCTTCGATTTTTATTTCACTCTCAGCAACTTTTCTTCCATGTGAGGCCTTCTCCTGGGTGGGAGCTCTGGTAAGTAGGTTTGAGAATTCCCGGGGCAAAGCTGTTGCAGCCACTTCCGACCTGATGGTCACGCACTGCAGTTCTCCTGTTCTTGGGTGCGACCCCAACACTTCCTTCTTCCTTCTCTGCCGCAGAAACCAATGCCGTGCAGATCTCAGAGCTGTCAGTGCTTTGTTCCCATTTGCTTGTATTGTGGGGGTTTGTGAGGATACCGTGTACCTGGCTTTGCTGTCAGCGTCATTATGTTGCTGTTTTAACGTGGGAATTGAAAAGTCACGCTACCGCCACCACCTTCCCAGACCCCTTCCCACGTACTTAGTTTGAATACAGCAAGTGTGGTGTGAATTACAGCATGACCACTGCTACTGTTAAACCCGTGCTTTTCCTGACACCAGTGCAGAATGCACCACTTCACATTTGACCGTGTCCCGCCAGGTTGATCCGTCTGCTGCTTAGAACCAGGCCTCAACCACTGAAACTGCCTCATCACAGCCTTCGACGTGTCTTGTATTTATCTGACAAACTTGTCTTCAACTCAGCAAGTACTCAAAAATTGTTATTCTCAACACATTGCCCAACTGTGTAGCAATAAACCTTCGCTCAATCTCAGCACACTTGGCAAGACCACAACACTTGTATCTAATTTGGAAGGCATGCTAAACAACTACTGAGATTCACCATTTTCAGTTCACCTACTTGTGTGTCAGAATTAAAAATACACCTTCCCAGTCTCTTATTCAGCGTGAGATGTTTCAATACTACCCGTTATTTAAAATCGCAATCTCATATTGTGTGATGCTCAGTACGAGCAGATAAGGAGGTCCACTCACAATCGATCTGGCTAGTATCAACAGGTCAAGAGACAGGGACATGGCCAGAAAGAGCTGTCACAGATGTTGCCATATGTCAGAAATGTTACATCAGATCTGGTTCCCTAACATGAGGACTGAATCCGGGAAATGTCATAGAACCACGTCATCCAAGGATATTAGGATTCCCCCTTATGACGGAAAATATGTTCCTTCTCAACATAGTGTTGGCTTCCCTGGAGGACTCTGATTCCTCTTTAAGTCCATCCTCTCCAAGAAAACTGGACACTTTGGACACAGGGGCCTCAATAGGTCCTGCCACAGACGCTGTGAGTAGCCACCCAACAGACCGTCGACGGCCAACAGCAACTGCTGAACCGGGGGCAGAGGGAAAGGGATGGAAGAAGACAAGACAGAACATTTTATGTTTCAATGAACTTGCTGGACCATGGGAGGAGAGTTTGGTGAGTCGGTTTTACTAGAGGGCGAAGCTTCCACTCGCTATGATTTGCTTAAGTCTGAACCCAAGCATTTTGTCAATGAGTTGGATTAGTCAGGGTAACTAACAAACTCTTATGCTTCCTCCCTAGAAATTTTAAGATGCTTATAATTGCAGGCCTTTACAAAAGACCTGAAAATGTATCAGTAGCAGCTTCTTCAACGACAGCATTGTAAGTGTCTCCTATGCATGAGTACCACCTCTGAAAGAGTTTGGCCTGGGACCCTTAAATCAAATAATTACTTTGATAAAAGCAAAAACAAAAAAATGCTAATTCACATCTATTCTATGGAATCTACATACCAAGTCATCTTCCACACTTTAGCAAGCATCTGGTGAAATCATGTGTAGACTTCCTGAGCTACTTCAAGACTACCAACAATTTCCTTGTATCCATGGCTAGATTTCAGCTCCAATTTAAACAGAAGTTTTGTTATGTAGGTTCTTCAAGATCTTCATTACTTCATAAAGGGATTATTAAAAATCACAAGTAAATACAAGGTGAAGTAGCTTGAATCCCAAGGGAAAGCCCCAATTAGAACCATTTCTTTCATTCATTTAGAGATAATTTCTAAAATAAAGTTTTAGAAAATCTTTCCCATAAATGTAAAAATTTCTAAAATTTAAATGTAAAACTACTGTGACACAAACTCCTGAAATGTTAATTATCTCATAGCATTCCTAAATTTCCCAAAGAGAACAACATCAATTGAGGCTTCTTCTAATTCATGGCTTCAAACTGGTCTTCCCCAAACTGCAAGCATTTTATGGCATTGTATTCAAAGTTAAATCACATTCACTTCCCTTTCAGCCCCAATATGAGAGAGAGCATATAATGGGACAAATATTCAAGTTTGGCAGACCTATGATAAAAATGCATTTCTCTCCTTAAACTTTTCTAGTGTCATGTACTTAAGAAACAAGCACGAGAACTGTGAAATATTATATGCTTTAGGTCATGTACTTTTGAAGGAATTTCGCAGAACGTGCATTTTGCAATTGCTTATCCCTCAACAACCAACCTTCCGGAACAGCACTGCCCAGCAGACTTTTCTGTGGGGATGGGCATGTTCTCTATCTGCACCGTCCAATACAGTGGCCATATAACTCCACGTCATTACTGACCATTAGAATTGTAGACATTGTGACTAAGTAACTAAATTTTTAAGTTCTATTTAATTTTAATTAAATTCTTTTGGGTATTTACCAAGAAGTGGAATTACTGCATCATATGGTAATTCTGTTTTTATTTTTTTTTAATTTATGGTAATTCTGTTTCTAATTTTTTGTTTTTAATTCTGTTTTTAATTTTTAATTTTTTGAGAAACTGTTTTCCACAGTGGTTTACCATTTTTACATTCCCACCAACAGTGTACAAGTTCTCCAATTTCTCCACATCCTTGCCAACATTTGTTATTTTCTGTTTTTTTGAAAGTAGCCATCCTAACGGGTGTGAGGTGATCCCTTAGCTTTGATATGCATTTCTCTAATAATCAGTGATGTTCAGCACATTTTCACATGCTGGCAATTTGTCTAACTTCATTGGAGAAATATCTATTCCAGTCCTTCATCCACTTTTGAATCAGGTTTTTGCTGTTGAGTTGTGATAGTTCCCTCTATATTCTGGACATCACTCCCATACCACGTAAGTGATTTGCAGTATTTTCTCCCATTCTGTGGTTTGCCTTTTTATACTGCTGAGAATGTCTTTTGATACACAAATTTTTAAAATTCTCATGAAGTCCAATTTGTCTTTTGTTGCCTTGCATTCAGTGTCATATCCAAAAAGTCCCTGCCCAATCCAACGGATCTCTGAGATGAGTGCGCGCCCACGCTCACAGCAGAATTATCACAATAGCTGCAATTCGCCGTGCATCAGCAGATGAGCTGACAAGCGAAATGTGGTAGATACATATTATATAATGGAGTATCATTCAGCCTTAAAAAGGAAGGAAATCCTGCAATGTTTTCAACATAAATGAACCACAGGACATTATGTTAAGTGAAATAAGCCAGTCACAAAAAGACAAATACTGTCTGACTCCATCTGTCTGAGGCAGTCGGAGCAGTCAACATCACAGAGACAGGAAGTAGAGTGGTGGTGTGTGGCTGTCAGGGGCTGGGAGGAATGGAGATTTATTGTTTAATGGGTAGAGAGTTTCAGTTTTGTGAGACGAAAAGCGTTCTGAAGATGGATGGTGGTGATGATTGCACCACAATATGAATGTACCTGATGCCACTGTTCACCTAAAAATGGTTAAGATGGCAAATTTTTTTATGTGTATTTCACCACAGTAAAAAAAATGTCATCGCCATGTGTGGCTGGTGGCTGCGGCACTTGCGCAGCCCTGCTCGAGAACGTCCGTGAAGGCAGACACTCCTATTAAAAGAGATTAACGGACACAATGGCCTGCCCGTCCAGGAGTGCCAGTGGGTCTGATCACTTGCCAGGGGAGGGAGAGGGATGCTGCTTTACTTTCTACACAACCAGAAGTAGGAGAGACCAGTAGAAAACAGAAGCTACTCTCTGCCACCTCTATACTCATAACAGATGTATATAATACATAAAAGAAGGAAAACAGGAGTTTTAATATGCCACATAAACAAAAACTTAGCTTGAAAACAGATTACCCCAACAGCGAAGTTACTTGTTTCTTCCTCAAATGATGTCATTGGACATGCCAGAATGTGCTTCACATAAATTGATCCCAAAGTTTAAATAGAAATAATATAACTATGTTCCTTCCCTTCAGGCTTAGGCTCATCATTCCGTGCCACAGGCTGAGCAGGACTTCAGACACGTTCAGTCAATCTGGGCCTCGGCTCTTCAATCCATAAAATAATGGGCTATGAATGAAAGGTCCCTACTGGTACTTTCCTGCTTTATCAATTGATGAGACTGAGTTTTACTTGAGCATCTAAGATTCCCATTTTTCTTCTCTAAATACAGTCATGCACTGCATAATGATGTTTCGGTTAAGGACAGACCACATATACAATGGTGGTCCCGTAAGACTGTAATACCATATTTTTCCTGTACATTTTCTATGTTTAGATACACAAATACTGATACTTCCCACCGTGTTACAACTGCCTGCAGCATTCTGTGCGGTGACAGGCTGCACCGCACAGCCGAGGTGTGGTGTCGGCTCCACCATCTGGGTTCGTGTGAGTGCACACTCTATGGTGTTCACACGATGAAATCACCTCAGGACTCGTTTCTCAGAATGCACCCCTGTCATCAAGTGACACATGACTACACACACAATCTCTCAAAATGCCCAGGGGGAAAAGGAAGCCTTGAACACTATGCTGAATCTTCACTGGTCACTCTAGCATGACTTTACAGTGGCTTTTGTTTTTGTTGTTTGAGACAGGGCCTTGCTCTGTTGCCCAGGCAGGAGTGCAGGGGCAAGATCACAGCTCACAGCAAATTCAAACTCCTGGGCTCAAGCAATTTTCCTGCCTCAGCCCCCCAAGTAGCTAGGACTACTGGTGCGCACCACCATGCCTGGTTAACTTTTTAAGAATTTATTTTGTACAGATGAGGTCTCACTATGTTGACTGGGTTGGTCTCAAACTCCTGGACTCAAGTGATCCTCCCACCTCAGCGTCCCAAAGTGCTATGATTATAAGCGTGGGCCACCACATCCAGCCTGCAGTGGTTTTGATTTCAACCTCTGCAAAGACCCTGTTTATAATGGCCTCAACGGCATCATTTATCATTCAGATTTCACTATGGACTTCATCAACATTATAAGGTTTAGGACAATATTATAAGTTTCAAAGCTACTAGGGGCATAAGCCACAACTATCAGAACTACCTGAAAGATTTGGCTACTAGCATCAATAATTAAAATCTTTACCAAGGACTGTTTTTCTGAAAACATTAAAAGAGAGGAAGTAAAATAAAGGGAGGGGAGGGTTGATGAGAAAAAATAAGAAGCCAGACTTTTGCAAATACGTATTGTAGTGGTTTGTTAAACAGTTACCTTGTTCTACAAGTGCTCTGTTGATGAGAGCGCTATGAAAGTGCTTTTTTCTTTCCTTTTTTTTTTTTTCCTGTGGGAGAAGGGAAGCAATGAAGGAAATGAAAGAGTTCATTTAGGAGCCACAGTCACATAAGGCTAATTTGCAAAAGCTCAATCCAGCTGAATATACTTACAGCCACCACTGGTCCACAAGACTTCAGTTGAGCAGACTAATTAAGATTCTCCAGGAGAACGCCCTTGTCTTTAGTAGCTACAGAATGACTAATTAGGCATTCCGAACCTCCCCTTCTCCAGAATACTAGGTCTGACTCTGCTTGGCCCGAGTATGCAGCTTGTAAATTTCCAACAGATTCCAATGCACCATTATTGGAAGACTGTTGATTTTGTTTTGCACTCTTGTTCCTGCTTTTTTTTTTTTTTTTTGGTCTCAAACTGAAGTTGCAATTAATAGGACTATATTAGCTGTATTATAATACTGTTTAAAAAAATAAAAACAAAAAACTATGCCACACCTCCAAGACTGTAACATACATGCAAAAGTCCCTATTAAACACCACCTCTAGTCTCACACTAGAGAAGTGCCTTTCTATAAAAGAGGATCATTAGAGCTGATGGCTGGAGTTCAGAGAGAACAGGAAACTCCATAAAATCTTATTTTCTACCCATTTTCAATTCTCTATAGTGACGCAGGATTTGAACATTTGACTTTTATTAGACCAGTGAGAGCCTGGCACTTGTTTGACAATTTTTATTTTCATCTTTACTCAAATGACATGTTGTAGACTCCTCTGTGTATTTTTTTTAATGCCTAAAGATTTTGAGGAATTAGTGTCATGGGAAACTACATGTTTATTTAAGTATTTAATTAGAAGCCTCTCCCATGAGCTGGAAAGAATCTCTTGGCACCATTATGGAGTACTATTTTCTCCTCACTGCTATCCTAATATCCAATATTGTGGGCTTGCAAAGAAGCATGGGATGAAACTAAAATAGTATAAAGGTCTCCATGTATCCACTATTATTATTAAGTTCTCACTTTATGTAACAATGGCATACACATTTACATACACATGTGCATATGTGTGTATATATGTTATAAACACATATATAGCCCATCTACCCCTAAGCCCAAAATTTGGCTGAATTATTACATTTGTACTTTTCACATAAGAAAAAAAAATTTATAGATTTGTCTCTAAAATGTAACATCATTTTTTCAGAGATATTTCATTCTTTCTCCAGAGTAAAAGGTAAATTTCTCATTGCTATAAAATTTAAATAAGAGGTTTTCTTCTAATTGGAATGTGACAAGGTATTTGAATATACTTTTTCTTTCAATTTCCAAGTACCTTTTTAAATGATGCTATGAAGGAAGGCCTATAATGTAAATGAAATTCCACTGACAATTTATTTCAGCTTTTAATATATCTTCTACTATAAAATCAAGCTGTCAAGACAGGAAAATATTACTGGTTTTGTTATTACAAAAACAAGTGAGAATTTTTAATTCACAAAGGGTGAAAACACAAGACATTGATCTCACTGCACATACAATATTACAATAAACTAATTAGCTGTAGACTAGGAACACATTTAAGACTTCACATACACACATACGTACTTTGAAACAAGAAACACAGGGCAGTTTTAACCTTTGATATGTTCATGACCACCAAGAGAAAGAACATCACTCATTTGAGTCTAATTGTTTTCCTGGTATACAATCACAACATAAGCCAGCCTGAAAGCATTACTCTATTATCAAGGACATCTTTAGGCAAATATAAGCATTCTGATTTGGGGCTTTTTCTCCCCACCCAAAACCACCTGCTTTAGCTATCAAGTAGTTTGGCTGTTAACAAAATCATAACAACAACACAACACAATATTTTTACCACAAAATTCAGGAGAGAGGATTTTAAGATAGATCATACAAAAAATATTTGTTCCTAAGGAAGGCAACCTGTAAATTACAAATGCAATCCTAAGAAAAAGAATCTTGGTCACAAACCATTCACTTTCAAATACTGATGAAGAAATAAAAAGTGTGAACTGTGGGTGAAGAGGTGTTGGCATGGAAGGGAGGAGAACGAGTGTGAAATGAGAAATTATATTTGCCACAGGAAATAGAGGATTCAGTTGATTTTTTTAAATGAGGTATAAGAGTATGCCAGTAAATGCAAAAACAAAAACATTAAAAACCAAAATGCACATTTCCAATGGAAAAATCTCTAAACCTCTTATAGTTTTCTTTATTAGACATTTCGTATACAGCAGTTAATCTAGAAAAATACATTTAAAAAAATCTTCAACAGACCATGCTCCCTGTAACAAAACCTTCCAAACCCTGTTTTATTATACAAATCAATCTACATTAGTATGTAAAAAGAAATTCTTAAATTTAGCAATGTCATTTTCCATCCAATATCCATCTAATTTACATATGGGTTTCCACTATTCATACTGGAGAGTTAGAATTCTATGATAAATTTTTTCTAATGTTTTCTGTACATATTAAATAATCTAAAAAGGTTCCCCTTGTAGTGCATTTACCATTTAGTAAGTCTATTCAGTATTTTTCCAGTACCATTTGCATTACAGTGATTTACCTGTAAATGTAATTAATATCTAAAAGTGCACACAGTTACCTTTCCCAAATAACGGCCTATTTCTGGAGGAAACCTAATATTCACGGAAAAGATTACCAATATCGTGATTAGAAATGTAGGGTTAGAATGTACTGTGAGACTATACAACACGATTATATACATAAGCTAAAGGACATTAAGTCTTTAGCCTATATTTACATCAAATAATGTCTGTTTCCACAGGGTCATACCAAAACTCAGTCTGGCACTAGATACAATTAGGATTGTTAGCTACAATTCAGTATAGCAAGACAGCCCAAAATGCCCTGAACTGACGTATGCTAACTAAACTCCAGTACCTCACAGTGTTTTAAGTAATGTTAGTGTGCTGCTCAAACAAGCAACTAGGGTGCCCAGGAAGGATGCTGTGCAATGCAGTAAAGACAGCAAGCCTTCATCAGGGGGTTATTTTGGGGTTACAGTGAATTTTAGCACTTAGACTGCCACTGCATGCAGAAACCCTGAAAAAGAAATACATAGGTTTCAAAACAAATATACTTCATTTTGTTTAAAACGCCCAAGAGCATTTTCAAAATAACTGATAGTAAGTATTCTATCAAGTGATGAACCTATAGATGTTGAGAAGAAATTCTACGTTATCCAGTTTGAGGGAAAAAAAAATGTAGTTTTCTTACCAAATCATCCAGTGTATATGACCGGTTAGAATTGTAAGTTTTGATTTTTACTGAAATTCAGAGTATGAAATGCAAAGATTCAGGATAGAATGAATTCAAAATTACGCACAGTTCTATCAACTCGCAACAAAGCAGCAAATATGAGGGCCTCTCCCCTTCCCTTCTGATCCCTCAAGAAAGTGCAAAATCAAAAGTCACTGCTTGGTCCAAAAAATAAAATACATTGAGTATAAAGATTTGAAATCTGATGGAATCCAGCTTCTATTCCGCAGATTTTCTTCAGTAAGAATCAACGTCCGAAGATGGAACTTAATTCCAGAAGAATTAATTCTACAATCTGATTTTGGTACACAGTATGAACTGCTATATTACCAGTCTCTTTCTCTGGCTTTAATAGAGTAGGACCAAAAACAATTGCTATACTCTGATAGGTCATTCGGTTTTTTTCTCCATTTTCTATAACTCTAAAGGGGGGAAAAAAGGTTGTTAAAAGAGAAAATAAAAAATAGAGAAAATTCTTCAAATTGTATTATAAACCTAACAGTTTGCATTTGGAAAAAAGAAATCATGCTCATTTTCCCAAGGTGGCACATAAACTATTTAACCAAGTAGAATTCAGTCCAAATGCCATGTGCAGCTTTATTTTGGATAAACACAGCTGAAAGATATAATCATACATACTCTAACAAACTTTAAAAGTATAATATTTTAGCTCAGTTTTTAAAATACAACATAGATTTAAATGAATTATAATTCAGGTAACAATGATTACTAGGTTGATGGAATAATTTCATTAGGGCACAGAGATTAAACTTTGAATTTTACTCATTTTATTTTTTTTAAATCTAACTGCAATCATTTATTTTCATATTCTAATGTTTTTATCAGATGAATAAAATCAATTATTAAAGTGACTAAATATGATAGCACCCTAGAGCCATGATGACTTTATTTTAGGGTAATTTAATATACCTCAATAACCAATCTCATCTTCATATTAACTTTAGCAACAACTTCTGAACACCTACTAGTGCTACGCATTATATAAATGCTTCACATATAATATCTACTTTAATATTTATCAAACCATTTTACCTATGAGGAACCGATACTAAAAGGAGCTGAGCACCTCTTTCAAGTTAGAGAGACAGCAAGTAGCACAGCTGGAATCCCAGTCTCAGTCTGAGTGGCCCTGATGCCGTGGGCTGCCACATCTATGCCCCATCTCATCACTGTGCAGTTCACTTACCTTTTGAGATGTCTAAAAAGAATCTGCATCGTATCTTGATTTGGCTTTGGCAACTGTCTGATCAGATCCTTAACAGCAGCAACTCGCTGTCTTGGTTCTTGTTCTGAAAAAAGATAATAACCAGATATTTTGCAGCAAATTCTTGTGAAACTGAAAGCAAAGACCTATTTTAGAAGTTGATATTTGGTAATACACAGTGACACCTGGTGGTCACATTTAAAATTTCTGGAGTAAACCAATCCATTGAAAAATCTTGTTTAAGATAAAATCAAACAGAACGTGGTGCCTTAATATGTGCAAAGGATTTTCAATAGCTAGAAAAAACTGAGTGGAATTACATACTTACTAATTGCATTCACAAAATCATTAAAATGATTAAATGTAAAAAGAGGTTCTGGTAATTCTCGAAAAAACATTTTGAGTGCTCCAGTGATAACATGAATATCTTCCCATTTACTATCATTCAAGTCCAATTTCTCATCTGAAAAACAGTAGGAATGGGGCATTTTAAAAAATTACTTTAAAAGCCAATTCTAAAAGTTATGAGTGATGAATCTGGATACAGTAATAGGGAACATTATCTTACCATGATTGACTGCGAATCGTAGCTTCTGGATCACTGCAAGGTTGCCACTCACTCTGTATATCCCGTCGACATCCAGACCTAGGAGACAGTCATGATGCTTTTATGTCTAAAGTTTGTTCTTTTGAATATGTTTGCATGCTTCAGAATTCTTATTCATTAGCATTAGACTAAAATCAAATGGGCAAATATTCCTTTTCTTTAAATGGCTTTTTATAGATGCTTGGCAGGGGACAGGGACAGAAATTTACTCTGAATTCTGTTTAATAAACAGCAGTAATTCTACTCTGTTTATCATGTAGACTGTGGATTTGCTCAAGGAAATCATCTCATTAAACTTCAATTACTAACAATTTAAGATAAACTTCTGCAAACACCTGGGAATAGTTCAAAAAAGCAAAGGAAGCCCGTAGGTAAAAATCAGCCCACCCATATTCTTGCACACCATTTTATAATGTAAATGCATTAAAAAACTTTCTTAAAAGTGTTTTTCAAGACCAGCTTGAGCAAGAGCGAGACCCCATCTCTCTAAAAGGAAAAAAAAGTGTTTGGCATATTAAGTGCTTATAATAAATAAACTTAACATAAGCTAACAACTAAACTAATGGTTCTACAGAAACAATAGATAATTTGATGTCATTTATTATTTCCTTTGATATGTGGCACAGACTCATTTTAAATTCACACAGTTAAGCCTAAAAATTTCAGGTATTCATTAAATGATAATGATGTTCATATTTAACAAAGCACATTATGAAATGTGCTATTAATTTAACTTCAAATAAAGGCAAGTAGTGTGGTATCTCTATTGTCAAGTCAACAAAAAGAGCCAATGAAACAAGAGATCTGTAACTAGAAGAAATTACAAATTAAATTACTTTTTTTTTTTTTTTAATGAGACAGTCTCGCTCTGTTGCTCTGGGTAGAGTGCAGTGGCGTCATCATAGCTCACTGCAACCTCAAACTCCTGGGCTCAAAGGATCTTCCTGCCTCAGCCTCCTGAGTAGCTGGGACTACAGGCGTGCACCACAATGCCCCAGCTAATTTTTCCTTTTTTTTTTTTTTGAGACATCATAACTCACTGCAACCTCAAACTCCTGGGCTCAAGTGATCCTCTTGCCTCAGTCTCCCGAGTAGCTGGGACTAGAGGAATGTGCCACCACACCTGGCTAATTTTTTCTCCTTTTAGTAGAAACGGGGTCTCACTCTTGCTCAGGCTGGTCACGAACTCATAAGCTCAAATGATCCTCCTGCCTCAGCCTCCTAGAGTGCTAGGATTACAGGTGTGAGCCACCGCGCCCAGCCTACGTGTTTTAATTGTACAAAATTTTTGATGATATACAGATACAAGTTAATGTGATTACAGTCAATGTACTGTTAGCTTATATAAAACTAGTATAAACATTATAGATGTTAAAATTAACCAAAAAAGAAATCAGTTTGTCTTACTTTGCAGAAAATGACATATTAATAAAAGGATGTCTATTTAGACATTTATAGTTGATTTAACAGTTCTAAAATGTCATCTCACTTTTACTATAACAAGGAACTTTCTCTTAGTAAGTAGACACAATATCCTCATACAATTTCAAATCATTTCTTAATAAATTCAGTTTCACAATTACTACCATCTTCATTTTAAGCAAATGTCAACTCCAAATGGCTTCAAAGAATACCATACACTTAGTTAACCTTGAGTACTAAACATTCAATAGATCTACGCAGAGGTCTTAATTTGAAACAGGTACAAACATATAAGATCTTTGCAAACAAAATGCTTTTCTTAACATTTTAAGGCTGTAAGGAACTTCTGGTTGCATCACTCAAAATCACAAAAATTCTAGGGATTTTGATGGCAAAACAATGGGCTGGTTTGCTTCATGTAAAAGAAAAATCAAAATCATTCTCTTACCATGTTCTTCAACATGTTCGATACATAACTTCACAAACTTTGGCACTGTGCTATTCTCTCTCTGACATAGACTAGCAAGATTGGATCCAAATACCTGATCTGAAAAAGATGTATTTTAAAAAATGAACCACTTTGCTAAAATTTAATTCATGAAAAGGCTAAATAAACCATCCAGTGTATCCAGGCCCGTTTACCATGACCTGAGCCCGGTATGATCTGCACCCTGCCTGCTCTTCAATTCCACTTTGAACAGTTCTCCTTCTTTACTGAACTCCATCAGCACCCCAACTCGTTCTTGTCTAAGAAGCTTTGTGCTTTGTCTCCTTTTTACAGACAGCAATTGCTCCCCAAACTTGGCTCCTTGTCACTCCTGGTCTCAACTAAAATGTCACCAACTTATGTAACTCCTGTGATTCAGATAACCCAATTCCAGTCACTCTCTATTTTACTACCACGTTAGATTCTTAGTATTAGCCACTATTTGAAGTTATCTTGCTTGCCTCTCCCCTGAGTGTAAGTTTCACAAGGGCAGGGACTGTGTAGCTCCTGAACACCAATCGGTGTTCACACCACCTCTAGTCTCATGCCTAGCACTTAGTAGATATTTTTATAATTATTTAAACAAGCATATGCATGCCCATCATGTGCCAACATTTGATTTCACAAAATATATTTCAAAGGCTCTTCTATTAATCTTTCAACCCAACAGTTTTGAAATTCCATATTAGGGCTAAACATTCAGGAAAACAAACAAAATATTTGGAATGATGAATAAGGCTATAAAGTGACAACAGTTTGTATTTCTCAATGAAAAGTCTTGGTGAACAAATTAACAGTAGTTTAATTTTCAGGCTTCTTTTAATTTTCAGGCTTCATTTATTTTTCAGGCTTCTTTTTTTTTAATCAAAAAAGGGCTCTAAACGTGTGCAAACTTGTAATGCTTTATTCAGGAGTACCTGCTTATCCATAACTCTTAAGGTTGCTAATTTGAATCACTTAATTAGCTAAACTCGTCCCAGAAGTTTTAAGTATCTTTTTAATGAAACTTAGTTATGGATTTTAACTTAGATCCTTTGCAAACAGATGTTCTGGTGATGGTCCCATAATCAGAGACATAATATATACATATTATATCACCTTTATCTTTGTGAATAAATATCATTTTGAGTCAGGTATTGGAAGATTTTACCTTTGAAATTAAATATGCTTTTAAGAGCATATACAAGTATACATGATTTTAAAGAATATTTTCCTATTAAGAAAAAATCTTGCTAGTATATTATGGTGCTTATAAATGAAATAACAAATGTATAAATTTATTAGGAAAAAACACCCTATACTAATTTAATAATTACCTTAAATGAGAGCCAAAGGCAAACAATCAAGAATTATTCATTCATTTTTTCTTTCTACTACTTTGTTAGTGATAGTTCATTCAAACTTTCTAATTTCTTCTGATCTTTGCATCTCAAAACTAAAACTCTTGTCACAAATTCTAAAACTCTGCCACCCATGATATCCGTGCAGCTCTTCTGATACAGGGTTTCTAAAAATTTAGTTTGTTATGTCTGTTCAATGCTTTAGTTAAAATAAACTTTACATGTGCATTAAAAAATCAATTTTAATTACTTACATGTCTTTTAATCACTGTACTTGAAAACTTTATGAATAAAAAATGAGAACATTTTTACTGTTTGAAAATTTTCTGATATTTAATTTGAAACGTCTTATTTCTGATTTTGGCCAACATTCATTATTATAAACATTACTTCTCCTACCAACCTTTAATATAACCTTTTTCACGAACAGCTTGCAAAGTAGGGCGTCGTGTAAGAAACTTCTTTAAGTTTTTCTTGGTTTTTTTCTGTTCCGAAGAATCTATGCTAGATACTTTCATTGCTTAAGACAAATAGACAGATAATAAGCATTTCATAAAATAAAAATTTCTTGATAAAAGTTTTTCCACCTAGCATGCAAAACATATTAACCTCATATGTCAAAATTACAGTACAAATTCAGTTATTTTTAACTGAAATGTGGTTTAACATGAAGAATCACACTAACACAGACCCAATTTAAAAGTTATTATATGAAACAAACAAAACACTTCATTTTTATCACCAAAAATAGACTGCAACTGTACCTTCTTTGGTATATGGGCCAAGATATCCCTAAGTTATATAAACACATTCACTATTTCATAAATAGTACTTATCTTTATTGACTCTATTAGTTTTAGAAGGTAAAATGTCTACCAAAAAATAAAAATCCATCAAACACAAACCAAATAAAGAAATCTCTACCCTTAATGAACTAGGAGTCTGGAGATACATACGTATAGAGAGATATATAGCCACCGTAACTATTGGTACTTTAAGCTAACTCAGTCTCATCATAATTATTTGTAGTCTGAGCTAAGATTGGGATCACCTGGAAAATGTTCTACATTGCCTGTAGTCCTTTCTTTTTTGGCTATAATATCAAAAATTCAAAAGGTATATTGAAAATAACTATATTTGGGGAAAGTTGACAACACAAAGAATATATTAATAAAGAATAATCAAAGTTTTATGTGTTGACATTGCTACAAGGTGACAGTGTCAGTAATAGGTCTAAACTTCACTGGAATGTAGGAGAACAAAACCAGAACTGATCAGTTAATCTGAGGGCCAAAAAGTTCTCAGTTAAACATGTGGGTTTGTTAAAATAGGTTGAATGAAGGGCAGAGTCAAAGCTAGTGGTCTATTTAAACAATGTAACTCACAAGGGGCCAACAATAGAAAATGCTTTTCTTAAAATTGCTGGCTCTAGCTCTGCTCCTTTCTGTATATATGATCGAGATACGAACATATGCATCTATGCATATGCACAGACATATCCTAGCCCACAGACGCTGCCTCATGTCCAGTAGGAAATTATGGTAAATATCCCATGACTTTTGACTTCCTAATGTTGACCATTCTGTGTACAATCTTTAACAGTAACTATATATTTTTAAATCAAAAAAGTTCAGCTTCCTAGAGGCCTCATGAGAAGTGCACTACATTTTTTCTCTTGAAGTATCATAATACCTTAAAATTAATATGATGCCACAGGGATGCATCCCATGAGGTTGAAAAGTGACAATAATGAGGTAACAAGAAGAAAAAGTACTGATACACTGAGATTGCAGTTAGTTAATCATATAACTTTTTTGTAACATTGGGGATTACACTCAGCTTTTATATATTTATTTTAAATCTCCGAAAAGCTAAGAGAACGAGCTCACTCAAACCATTAGCAAAAGAACTTACAACGAAGCTTTTTAGGCTCCTTCTGGTCCTTTTCTTTATCGTGCTTTTCTATTCCTGGTGAATCTGGTATCTCCTCTTCAACTGCTTCATCGGTTTCTACTGCCTAGTGATTAGACATTTCCCAAACACGTTACTTCTAGTATTACTTTAGATGGAACAGGATTAATTCTCACAATGACTGGTAACTGACTCTTCTGAATGATTTTAATAAACCAATTTGTATACTGTATGTATGATTCAGACATTTGATAAATCTTTTAAAATATCTTTTCCCCCCAGATAGCATTATATTTGATTTCCAAAAAAAAAGAAATTATTGCTGAAAATTCACAGGGTATTGAATTTACACTGATGATGGGGCGATCTTGCCTCATTTTAATCATGCATATTTGTGACACTAGTAACTGTTAAAAGGTCCAGCTATAATCAATGGTGATAAAACATGATGCAGTCACATTCTGTGACAATAGTTTAAGACTCCTACTCATGGAGGTGACAACAGTATTATACTGTAACAACAGCATAAGACTTACACACCAGACTCATGGATGTTAGGAACTGAAAGAAATCCCAGAGCTCATCTATAGCCTAACGAAGTTCCCTCTTACAGGTTAAAAAACTGAACTGAGTTCTCAAAGATAAAAACTTTGTTTTGTTTTACACGTTGAGTCTTTACTCCACCTGGAATTTATTTTTGTATATGATGTTAAGAAGGGTTCCAGTTTCTCCTTGGATTTCCAGCTATACCAGCACCGTTTACTGAAAAGTTCATTCTTCCTCTACTGTGTTATATCTGGCATAAATTATCCATAGGAATTTGGGTCTGTTTCTTGGTTTTTTAATTCTGTCACACAAGTCTGTATGTCTATCCTTACATGGATACCACACTGTATTAAGTAATACAGCTTTATAAAGTCTTGACATATGACAGAGCAAGTCCTTTCACTTTCTTCTTCAAAAGTATCTTAGGTATTCTTAGCCCTTTGCATTTCTATATGAATTTCAGAGTAAGTCTATTGATTTCCACCAGAAAAACTACTGGGATTTTAAATGAGATTCAAAAATCTCAAATCTATCAATTTATAAATCATTTAGAAGACATTTATATCTTACATTATTGAATCTATTAATTCATTATACTTCTCATTTAATTAGGTTTTCTTCAATGTCTACTAAATGCTACATTTAGTCCTCAGTATCTTTTGACACTTTCGAAACAGTATATATTTTAAAATTTCATAGCCAATAATATGATCCTGTCTCTTCACTTGGCTTATTCCCTGATCCTGTAGACCTCAATTAAAAACCCAAACAAAACAAAAGACAACTTTCTTTGCAAGGCCTTCCCTGACCACTACATTAGGTTAGCCCCTATGTAATCTGTGTTTTTATAGTATGCTGTACACTCCCAGCATCATAACACTCCTTATATTTCATTATTTTAACTGTTCAGTTATCTGTCTTCAGTAATCTTCTGTCTTTGACTATAACCTCCACATCGAGAGGTGCAGTATCTGACTGCGAGCTGCTATGTCCCCAGTCATAAGGCACTCACAGATTAATATTTGTTAAATGAATGCGTGCATACTTGCTTTCAAGACATAGTGAACAGATTACTATGACTAGAGCTGAAAGCCCATATTGGGTAGAATACAAGGTACATTTGAGAAAACAGATTGGGCTTCGGTTCTTGAATTTTAATGGGAGTCAGAGAAGATTTCTAAGCAGAAGATTATAAAATTGGCATCAGGAAGTTTCATATAGCAATGGCATTAAGCATGGATTGGTAAGAGATGAGATTAAATAAGGAAAACTGTTCAGGAGGTTACTCTTATTTTGATATACAGATGTAAAGGCCCATGCATAGTTTCGGGAATAAATGGCAAAGAAGGAACAGAATTCAGAAATACCACAAACTGCAAAGGAAGAATTTATATATAGCTTCGTAACTAATGTGCTAGAAGAGGTGAGGTTCCCTTTTGCTTCTCATAAGCATTATCTTTCATTTCTGTCACTGACAGAACATGAGCCTGGCTGAGGAGTCACACCCCTGCGGTCAGAGGTAAGAAGACAGAGCGTAAAGAAGCCAAAAGTCCCTGGCTGCTCGCTGCTGTTCTAACACAGCTGCCGAATACAAACTTGAGATCCTCTTTGGTGGTTGTTATATAAATAAGAACTTTACCAGAAACACTGGTACTGAATACCTTTGGGACGGCAGTTAGGGTGGGAGTGGAGGGGTGGGAGAAAAACAAGAAAAGTGTCACTAGAAAAGTGCTAATGAAGGGACTACAGCTTCACTCATTCCACAGTTTTGCACAGGGCCTCTTCTGCCAAACAGTACTATTTCCAGTGCATTTAGTCACTGAATAAATACTATGTACTAGGCACTGCTGCCCCTTCATTTTGAAGTCTTTCTTTCTGCCCCATGCCTGATGTGAACATTATTTCAATCCACTGGCAGCCAACATTATATAACTGAGAATATAAAAACCATTCGCCAGACCCTGGGGATTTCTAAATTGAGCACCATCTTTCCCATTTCTGTTAAAAAATAAAGTGTCTTTTCACATATAGATTGGAATCTGGATATGCAAAAAGCAATCAGAAAACCAAAACCAAACAAACAAAACAGCTCTGATGTAAAAATTTTACCTAAGTCAAATACATACCTGATTACTGATAGTACTACTAAGAACTTTAAACCAATCGTTAATAACAGTGTCATTGTCGGACTGAATTAGCAGTTCTGTTCCTTGACGAGTTTTCAGCTTTAGAGAAAAGGGGGAAGAAAAAGAGTACAGTTTGTGCTTGCAACAAAATAAATGAATACATTTAATTCAGAGTTTATAAAACCACCAGTAGAGTAGGTGCCACATATGATAAGAGAGGAAAGGCTAAAGTACTAGACAGCTATGGAAAACCTTTATTTTAGCATAAAATAATACTAGTTATTTTATAAAACATGAAGTTGTTTCTCATAATAAATTCTCAATAAAAATCTAATAATTTAAGATCCCAAATTCCATCATACAAATGCCATGAAACTTGCTGAAACTAGTATAGTTTACCATTCTAAAAATCAGTTCAAGTATCAAAGCTGCACATTTGAAATTAGAATTGAAACAATGCATTTGTAAAGAAATAAAATCTATATTTTTACATATCCCAAGAAATTTGTTTCTGTCTCTCTGGTTTAAAAATAAATACAGAAAAAAAGAGTACATAAAGGGTTAGACTGTCAGTATTTCCTACTTGGGAGGTAAATATAATGGATTATATTATAGTACAATCCATTATTGTACTATTGGGAGGTAAATACAATGGATTATATTATAGTACAAAGAGAGACACAGACAAATGTCAGAACCCTTTCAGGCAGAAGTATTACTAAATTAAGCGTCAAATCATGAACTGAAGAATACTATGTATTATTCTACATGAAGGAAATAACTAATTAAGGTACAATATCTTTGGTTCAAAGTTTCTTACACTTGGTTTAGGAAGAATTTTGAGGCAGCTGTGAAAAGCATTTCTCCCATTTTCGGATAACTGATTTGTTTCCCGATAGGAACATATGGCAATGTTTCCCAAACAACACTCTGAGAGACATATGCCTCAAACAGTTCCCCAAAGTTTTAAAAAGGTATTCCTCAAAAAATAAATTTAAAAAAAGTAATATGACATTAATTTGTAAAATACTGGATTGAAGAAAATGTAACAAGACTCTCTCCTTCAAGACTTCTCAGGCTTTTTTGACATTCTAGGGTACACTGCGATTTCCTCAGGAATAAAATACATACTGGTCCCCCGATTTATTTGACCATGGAACCCTTTTTATTCTGAACACCTACTGAAACTGCCAGGCTAATTCAGGAAACGGTGACTTCCTTTCATGATCTTTCTGGAGTTGGTCAAGCCAGTCAGCCAATACTGAATGTTCACTGTACATGAGATACTCTCCTCTGTTAGAGGTTCTTATTAAAGGGAAAAACAACAAACACTGTAATCCTCTGGTGGGGAGAATCATTTACAAATGGTGATAACCCAGGTACACTGAAATAAATACTGTTTCCAAAGTATAAATAAAGAGGCAACATCATTGTTATGGTGATGTGATGTTTGCCATGTGTCTTGGAAGAGTAACATTTGGCAAGCAGAGACAGGCACAGGTCAGCACTCGAGGCAGAAGGATACAGAGTAAAATTCAGACAAGCAGGAAAACCTGGGCTCTGCCTGGAAAACAGCAATTAAGCCAGTGTGCCTTGACAAGGCAGGAGAGACCTTAGACGTGAGGCTGCAACGGGAGGTTGGACTCTGGAAGACTGTTTACAAACACACAAAAATTCCTCAGATCTCTGTGCACACACCCTTCTGCAATGGGACTTTGTTGCTCCTCCATCAACAGGTGGACTCTTTCCCCACAACCCTGAATACCTGGCTAGCCTCTGAACTGTTTTAACCAACAGAATACACCGAAAGCAATGAGTGACTTCCAGGGCCAGGCCCTGAGAAGCCCTGCAGCTTCCACTTGGAGTCCTGACACTGCTGTGCAGAAGCCTGAGCCGGCCTCCCTGAGAAGGCCGAGCCAACAACTGGCACCAACGCCAGACACGTGAATCAGGTCCTCTCAGACCACTCAGCTCTAATCGAGCCACTGGACCACTGAGGCCTCGTGAATGGCCCCAAGCGAGATCGGAAGAAGCACCCGGCTCAGTCCAGGCCAAACTGAGCAAACAAAATGGCTCTTTTTGTTAAGGCACTAAGTTTTGAGGTAGTCTGTTATACAGCAATAAATAACTGACACAGGCTCATGTGTTACTGTGCAGGGGTTTAAAGGACAAAATGAAAAAGTTTTAACTTTTTAAAAAAAGATTTAATTTTTTTAGACCAGTTTTAGGCTCCAGCAAAACTGAGGTACAGAGATATCCGTATAATCCCTGCCTCATACATGCATAGCCTCCCTCATTATCCATGCTCCCTGGATTGATATTTTAATATTAGATTTGGTAAGCACAAGGAACCACGTCCCTTTTATTGCTGCTAGGAAAAGGCAAGATTTGTGGAGCAAAGGCTTGTAACACAGTCTGAATTCCAGTGATTTGTGCAGACACAGCTGGTTTTACACAGCAGCTTTTTCTTCTTATGATACAATCTGACTTCATCACTAACTCGCCTTAACTAGTCACAATGAAATACTATTGCCCAAAATAACTCAAAAACAGAAATACAATTACTGCAGTTAAATATGTGAACTATATTAGGAAAAAATTATTACCTCAAGTACATTCTTTTTGCTGGATTTCTCCTTCGAAGCCATCTCAATCGTCGCCCCCTTGAGGTCCACCGTGAACTCTGGTTTGGACTGATTACTCCCAAACTTCATTTTGGAAAAAGGGAAACACCTTTACATGATATTCATGTATATGTGTGTGTTCACAGAGAATTAAGACCAATCTTATATTATCAACAATAAATCAAATAGGATATTATCTTAAACTCCTGTTTCTCTATTGTAAAATAACAATTTCTACTTTAAAATTGAAAAATGTCTATAAGATATGAATAGACAGTTCATAGAAAAGGAAATAAAATGGCTCAGCTTCCATCATAATATATATAAAAGCTTTTTTTACCCATCAGAGTGGGGGCAAAAAAAAAAAAATTCAAAATCATGTTGGTGAGGCTATAGACTAATAGGCCCTCATGCAAGTGGGATATAAATTGGAACGACTCCTAGAAAGGGAAAATTGGCAATACTATATTTGTAAATTTACAAACATATGTATACGTTGGCTTATCAGTTCTATTTCTTAGAATTTATCCTAGACTGCATATGAGTATGTAAAATGACATGTTCAAAAAAGCAAGGCAATATTCTTATATATGTATATAAAACATCAAGTAGATACCAAGTTCACTTTCCATCTAATTAATAAACTCTCTGAATCTGATTTTGTGCTTTCAGAAGTTATTTCCTTATTGACTAGTTATGTTGTCAACAACTAACAATGACTTATGAAAACAGAAAACTCTAAGCCCCACATTCTTTTATTCAGCCTTTGTTAGAAATTATACCTAGAGCCAGATGCCACAAAGCCTCAGCCACCTAAAGAGGAACTACGGAAAGAATGGGAAGACAACTGACGGCGGGACTGAGAAGAAAACAGCTAGTTGCTATATTTTGTTAACTAGATAAGGAAAAGATTAGCAAATAGTAGAAAACTGATGTTCAATATATACTTACTCTGTATCTTGCCATCATTAATTTGAATTTGTTTAGTCTGTTAACTAAGGATATAAAATACTATTTCTATGGTATTGAAAAGTTTGGAGGTTTTAAATCTAAGGACTGCTAAATTGTAATCTAAAGACCATGAAGATTTTGTTATAAATAGTTCCGATATTTGATATAGGAAATTTTGTTTGCTAAAATATTTTCAAGTCAAATTATTCTTGTCATTAGAAATGGATCTCACCTACCAAGCTTGTGATGACTTACCTACTATTTGTAGTATCAGAAACTCTACTCAGCAGCTTCACATTTAAGAGTTTGCCTTAACCTGTTCTCTTTTAGGTCATCTTTTAAGCTAGTAGTGTGAATTTAAATAATGTACTTGTTATAACAAAACCAAACAAAACTTAGGAGTTATATGGAATTTATTAGTGAAATCAAAGCAAAATTTGGGATATTATATGGAATTTATTAGAATAATAAAAATGACAATAAAAATTTTAACTGTATACTACAAAGTCTTTGCCTTCTTAAGTATCTTTTGTTGTTCAAAAGGCAAATTAGCCATAAAGCTACATGATGGGCGTAGATAACTTCCTGAGCAGAAATGGTATATCTCAAAAGTTATAAAACCTGAACGTACATTTAACAAAAATCAATTATTTGATTTGTTGTCACTATATGTTGTGTATATGGTTACCTATAAGCAGAGATACAAATAACCAACCAAATACGATATAGCAACTAAATATAAATACAATGATATGACATGGAATGCTAAAAAAAAAAAAAAAAGCAATCAATATAGGTGGCAAAATTTTGTTCTTTATTCTTTTCCAAAATCTAGCCCCACTTTACTGTAATCACCTCCCCACCAATGTATTCATGGCAAAGAAAACAGAATTATTGTGGCAAGGGACATGCAACAAGAACACATACAGTGACAGCTGAAACAGGATCAGACTTTACATGTGCAACAGCAGGCCGACGACGGATAGAATTTTTCCAAGAAGAAAGCAGCGAAAGCAAGAAACCAGAGACTGAACCCTGCTGGCAGAAGGACTTGATGGAAAAGGGAAGAAAATGATGATGTCATAACAATGCATAATGGCAAAATGACACATACAAGAAAAGTATAACGGAACCAGACAGGACAAAAATGCAATTCTACACGCAGACACACAACACAAGGAAGGCTAAACTTAGAAATATTTTTGCAAAGGCCCTAGAATTTAATGGACTCTGTTATTACATAAATTCATGTTTTATTTTTAAGATGAATACTTTATAGAATTTATCTTAAGCAGACTAGTCTTAGCCTATATTCCCAAGACTTAGAATTGACAGGAGTCGGATCTGGCTCTCAGCCATCCTGCTCAGAAATCCCTGGGCTTCCTCCTGGGCAATGTCATCTGGTATCACTTTCCAAGTTATCACTTGGGAGTAAACTTACCATCTAGGTTGCCTTCCCCATCCTCTAGGACAGTGGCTCCTCCTCTAGGACAGAGGCAATTTTGTCCTTCAGGGGACATTTGGCAGCGTCTGGAGACATTTTTAGTTGTCACAACTAGAGGTGGGGTGTCAGCCACCTGCTAAAAACCCTACCATGCATAGGATAGCCCCCACAACAAATAATTATCTGGCCCCCAAAAGTGACTATTTTTTCAAATTTGAAAGCATGTAGAAATGAATGTTTTGAATAACTACCAATATTTGTGGGGTGATTTTTAAAATATTCAAGGAATATGATGAATGATAACTGAGAGTGAGCACAACCTGTCATGTCACGTTGTAACTGTCCACTTTCCCACCACAACATAAGCCTTAAAGACAGGGACCATGCCATTTATTTCTAACCCCCAAGCTTAACACAATGCCCAGAACATAGCAGGCTTTTATGTCTGTTGAACAAACATACATACATACATACATTTCTGAGGTGAAATGAGGTGTGAGAAAACAACTCTAAGTTTATGTTACTGATAAAACAATCCAGTGGATAACTAGTATTTTCTAGAAAACAACTAGAAGGTATCTATACAAAAGGAGAAGGAAAGGCTCCTAGACTTTTGATGATATAGCATTTACGTAAAATTTATCTTATAAAGTAGAATTGCATGCAGCATGTGTGCATTTCAAAATGAAATATCCATTCTCTGCAAAAAAAAATAAATAAATACAAGCATGAATAATTAAAAAAATATAGAACTTCAAATACTGTGGGTGATTTGTGATTTTCCTCAACATTCCATCAAATGAGTATATGCCCTAGAATGACTGTAAGATTTGAACCTACTATTTCTTAAGTAGATCTCTTAGGTTTTTGCACCAAGTGTGAATGTAATTTTTAAAGAACTATATATACTTCTCCTATAATGTGGCCCCTAACATAAACCATCCAAATTCAACTGAAGGAAAAGCTATCCCTTCCAACACCAAAGGAAAAAATTGGCTCTGTTAGAGATCGGCTTCAATATAGCATCTTCCTAAGGAATACTCAAGAGCAGCTTTCATTATAAGTGATTTTCAGTTATTTGGCTTGTATTTTAGCCTTAGAATCTCATCCTCAGTTAAGATATAATTCCACAGTATAAACAGGATACATTTTACCTACAATAGATCTAGTTGGTGACTGAGCAGAGAAACAAAGCTAGAATTCTTCCAAATCCTTTTGAACAAACCTAATTCCAGAGTTAAGAAGGATCTTATGTATTTCACCAAATTTTGATATTTATGAATAATGTCTATGCCAAAATACATTATACATACTCACTTTTTATTTAAATAATCTTACTTGCTTTTACTTAGGACACTTAAATTAGTTTTCACTCCCTTAAAATGTAGGAAGGGAAAAAGCAAAGCAGTCTGAGGCTTTAAAATTGTATAACCAACCATTTTACCATACCTTAAATGTTTAATCTTTTTCTTTTCTTTTTTTTTTTTTTTTTTTTTTTTGAGACAAAGTCTTGCTCTGTCACCCAAGTTGGAGTGCAGTGGCGTGATCATAGCTCACTGCAGCCTCAAACTCCTGGGAGCACACAATCCGCCTGCCTTAGCCTGCCAAGTAGCTGGGACTACAGGGGTGTGCCATCACAGCCAGCCAATTTTTTTCACTTTGTTTTTGGAGACAAGGTCTCACTACATTGCCCAGGCTGTTCTTGAACTCCTGGCTTCAGGCGACCCTCCCGCCTCAGCCTCCCAAAGTGCTGGGATTACAGACATGAGCCACCACGCCCAGCCTGTTTAGTTTTTACTGAGACTATAAAACACAATGTGGCTGTGTTTTACTACGTATGCCTACCTTAGATAATTATATTATTAATAATATAACAATATTAATAAAATGTCATTTAAAGGCAAAAACTCAAATAGTGAATCCCTAAAATAAAAAATTCATTAACAATTCAACAATTTCACAATTGGCTCACTCAGTGAATTTTAAACTATGTTTCCTCTGTTGCCAGATGGGAACACAGTAATACAATTGTAGCTGTTAGAAATAACACACATCCTTTGTCAGTATTAGTTTTAATCATGAGTTCCAAATTATGTAAGATTTTCTAGAGAGAAAACTGTAAATAAAATGCAACCATTCTATACTAATGATTATGTGCTGGGGGTATTCGTCCACCATCTTTAACGTAAAAGGCAGTTCTCATTTTCTTTAAGGCACACACACACTTGCCTACACGGCGCCACGCTCACCCCACTGTTCTGTCTACTTGCTGTACCTGTACATCCCACAACCTTCAGTCTGTAAGTACCAGTAATTATCACCTAAGTGACCATTACTCAGCTTTCTTCAGATGCTTTTTTTATTACTTATTAATCTCTAATTGCTTCTCCATCCCTTTTCTTTCATTTTCTTCACTCAATTTCAAATAAAAGTTGAGCCATAAGTAGGAAGGAAGAAGTAATGGCATAGTCCTCTAGAAATGCATGAACAGAAACAAAAAGCACCACATGCTTTACCTCAGGTGGAAAAGGAGAAAGACATAGTCCTCAATCTAAGTCAAACCAAAATTTCAACCTTTTAATATGAAAGCATGTCACAGGTTATTTCCATTGCACTGGCTGAAGAGGGGGCAAATTAAAGGATTAGTAAAGCAAAACAGTAGAAATGTTCTAGAATGTTCACATTCATTCTCAATTCATGGGGACTTTTAGGTTGCCACATCAGAGTAGCTGAGGACTAACTCGTTCTGTGGCACTCATGGTTCAGAGCAATGTCACATGGCTGCATTATAAAGGTAGATGACTAAAATTTGCTTAAATTTTATAAATGGATTTCTCTTTCATCAAACTTAAGATCCACAGGTTTTGTGCTAATTTTAAAGAAACTCAGTAATTGTAAGAAAATACTAGTTAAGGTAGAAAATGAAGCAGACCAAATACATTTAGAATAATTACTTTCACTTTAAATTTTATTTGAGCATTAACGCTTCAAACTCCACTACCAAAAATTTATATAAATATCCAGAGTATGGACTCTGGAGCCAAAATGCCAAAGTTCTAAACTCAGATCTACCACTTAAGTAGTGCAAGACCCTGAGCAGTCACTTAACTGTTTTATACCTCATTCTCTCATCTATGACGGGAAGGGAGAAGAGCAGACCTACCCCAGAGCTAGGGGGATAATACACACATTATTCTCTGCCCTTGGAACAGTACCTAATACATACGAAACATTCAAAAATGTTAGCTATTGCATGTCACAAATTATAATTTTAGTATTCATATTACAAACTGAGGGAGCAATGACAGTAAGCACTAAAATATTCAAAAACCTTCACAATCCCACAAGCAATGATGACATTTCTTTTTCTTCTAAAAGCTGGCTGACATAATACATAGACATCGACACATGAGTCACACTGACTAGTATCTAAGAGTCAGATCACAATTCAAGGTGGGGCTTGCCACATTACTGCTTATTTTCTAACTAAATATCTGAAATAGTAGAGTCACAAACACAGAAAAGGTTTAACATCCTGAAATTCAATCAAGAAATGTATTTGTTCTACAATGCCCAAGTAATAAGTCCACCTTTCAGTTCAGTGGATAAAACAGAATCTGTTGATTTTAATAATACAAATAACTAGACTGTTTTAATTAATCCTCTTTTTCTTTTATGAGTCAAAATGCATCTTTAAGAAAATTTTCTTTATTTTTATTTGCACACTATAGCTGTAACTAGAAGCACCTTGAAAATTACTTCCTGAAATTCAAGAACAATGCCATCCACATAATTTAAATGTATAAATCCTCCAAAGAGAAGAAATACTTACCCAACTTGTGCTACTTCCTTGAGTTTTGGTAAAAAGTAAAGATGAACCCTGCAACACTGCCCAAGAAGATAACCAGTTCTTTCTGTAATTATAAAGACGTCTGATTGAAGCTCTATTATCCAGTTCTCCCAAATTTTAAAAATTAGCTGCTATCAATGTTATCTACAATTTACAGTCATTATTGATATTCTAATTGTTTTATTGGGGGATATGATACTAATGGAATTTATATTTTATGCTTCCAACCTGATCATGAAGGCCCTCAAAACAAATGGAGTTAATCAGAGACATGTTATTAGAATTATGAATGATATACCTAATAATGTTCACATGGAACTAATCCAGCACATGTGATCAAGGACACTAATGTATTTTAAAGTCATACAAATGAAACACTGTATGTGGCAAGAATTCTTATCATAATTAAAAATTAGACAAACATGCTTACCTCACTCACATAATTCTTTATAGATACAGACTCTTTTATAATTCTTGGTTATCTCCCTTCCCCTAACAGGGCTGCACTAGACAGGCAATAGAACTAGGTACATTATAAGTATGCAATAAATGACATTCTGATTGACCACTGAGGTTACTAAGATGAGGCTTTAAAAAGAACTTAATAAATTACAAAAGCAACACCTACACAATATGTACAAACTCTGAATATAGAAACGTGTAAAGGAAAAGGACTCCCATTTCTTTTCCTTCAATCCACACTCCAGAGGTAACCAATGTTAAGAGTTTGGTGTGATATGAAGCTTTTAAAGAAATTGTCCACTATCTACTGTCCTATCTCTAGATACACAGCACATCAAATATGCCATTGTCAATGTTCCTATTAGAAACTTTAAAGCTGATTAATGTTATACCTTGGCCAGTTTCCACTCAACTTCTCCCTTATCTTTACTTTTGTATTGACTTTATTTCAAAATATTATGAGGGTACAAGTGTTTTGGCTACATGAATTGCTTTTGTACAGTTCAAGTCAAAGTTATAAGTGTGCCCATCACCAAATCGTGCGTATTGTACCTGTTAGTGTGATTTTACCCATCCCCTCCTCCCCGCTCCCACCTGCTTGATTTCTGTTGAGTTTTACTTCCACATGTGCACATGAGAATTGATCCATTAGTTCCCATTTAATAGTGAGTACATGTGGTGTTTGTTTTTTCCATTCTTGTGATGCTTCACTTAGGCGAATGGTCTCAAGTTCCATTCAGGTTGTTACAAAAGGTTTTAGAGTTCACTTTTTTATGGCTGAATAGTACTCCATAACATATATATATATATCACATTTTATTAATCCACTCATGCATGAGTTGATGGGCACTTGGGTTGATTGCTAGCATGGAAGAGGAGAGAAAGGAACACTTACACACTGTTGGTGGGACTGCAAACCAGTACTACCTCTATGAAAAGTAGTATGGAGATACCTTAAAGAACTAAAAGTAGACCTATCATTTGATCCAACAATCCCACTATTGGGTATTTACCCAAAGGAAAAAAAGCCATTTTATTGAAAAGACACTTGCTCTCGAATGTTTACTGCTGCACAATTCACATATTGCAAAGATGTGGAATCGATCTAAGTGTCCATCAATCCATTATCTTTAATTTTATACTTGAGATTTTTGCCTAAATGTTTCTCTCTCATTGGAGCTATAAATTACTTGAAGACAGAAACCGATTTCAGTTACTTTTGTATCTACCTCAGGCCTAGCAAACTACTTTTCAAACAACAGGTATAGGATCAGTGTTTGCAAAAAGGAAAATAAATTAAAATTATTTTATAAGAGGACTCAGTTGCCAGGAGGCTAAAATAAATGTCAAATCTCTCTACTGCAGGAATTAATCAAGGCTCTCCTTCTAACCAAACATATGGCCTATTTTGTGAAAACTCCACAAGCACTGAAAAGGAGATTTATTTTCTGTTTTAAGAATGTAGAATTTAATAGCTATCAATTAGGCCTGCCTTATTATTTTTATTACTTTTCATATCTACTTGAACTTCATGGAGTAAGAGAAGTGAAATAAAGTTAGTTAACTACCACTACATTTTTATTTTTCCATTTATTTCTCATAGCTTTTGTTTATGTTGTTAATGCTACTTTATTTGGTGAATGGCTATTCCTAATGATTAGAGCTTCATTGTGAACGTATCCACAACACCTTACCTTTTTAAAGTACCCAATCTTTAAGATGTTTAATGCTTTTACCCTACTGAACTTTGTCTACTATTAAGATTCCTATTCTTGTTTTCCTTTTTATACCTTTGACTCGCCTTATTGCTTTTTAAAAAAGTTTTCTGAATCACTTTTAGGTGTTTCTTTTGCATATAATATTTAGTGTTTTTACTTTATGCTTCAGTCTGAGCACCTTTTTCTTTCAATAGATGAGTATAGTCCATTTACATTTACTGATATTGATATTATAGGTATGTTTGGTGTTTATTCTGTCACCATTTTGGCATATTTTTATTTTACTATTTTGTGTGGATCTTTTGAGGTATTTTGGAAGTACTTATTTTTATTTGTAATTTATTTTATATTCTTACTCTTCTATTTCTTTAGATATCATCTATTGACTATAATGAAAAATTCTTAAATTAGCATACATCCACTTAAATAAACTTTTTAAGCTTTATTTTCAAAATCAGAAAAACTGTAAACTAGTAAATGTGTATCTGAGAACAAATATTGAATATTTAAATACTGAAATAATGATCATTGCCTCAAGGACTGAAGCACTAGTGTGACTTAGCTGCAAGGTGAATTAGTCACATTTTTTTCCTCATAGAGCCCAATTTTCTTCCTGAAAAAAACAACTGAGGGACACACTATGGTTATTCAGACATGAGTATTTGGTAGGCAGACACTATCTCAAAAGTAAACGAAGTGAGCCTGTTACCTCAAGAAAACAAATGATAGTATTTGCTGACAATAAAAAATCAGAGTTTGTAACAACATGAATGCATCTCAAGGACATTATGCTAAACAAAACAAACCAGTCACAAAATCATACAAATACTGTATCATTTCACTCATACAAAGTATCTAAAGTAGTGAAAATCATAGAAACAGAAAGTAGAAAGGTGGTTACCAAGAACTGGGGACTGGAGGAAGGGGGAATGTGTTTAGTGGGCATAGAGTTTCAGTGTTACAAGACAAAAAAATTCCAGAGATCTGTTGCACAATGTGAATACACTTAACACTACTGAGCTGTACATTTAAAAATGGTTCAGATGCCAATGTTATGTGGTTTTTACCACAATAAAAAAAATTAAAGCTTTCAAAAAGAAAGTAGGATTTTAGAAAACCCAACATCTGCTACTACTGTGAGTGTAACAATTTCCCAGTACTTCATGACTTTTCTAATACTGCTGATTTGTGATTTTTTGATGTTATAAAATAAAATACACAAACATTTGAAAAATGAGCAAAGCTAGTGAGCCAGTCTTTTCCAATTGACCTACCATGAAATTAAGCACAAGTAAAGATTTATTCAAGTGCAACACAGGCCAATGGCTTTAATGTAGCTGAGCATGAACAATCATTGATGGTTTTTTAGGGTCTTCACTGCAACCAACCTTTAACAAACTGCCATTTGTAGAGTTCTGGAGTAGCAGAAAAATATGCACAATTATCTGAAAAGGCTATTAAAACATTCCTCCCTTTTCCAATTTTAGCTGTGTAAGAGAGGATTTTTTTTCATGTAATTCAGCTAAAATATTATGTCAAAACAGACTGACCAAAAGCAGAGATGAGAATTTGACTGTCTTCCATTAACCCAAATACTAAAGATTTGCAAAAATATAAAACAATGCCTCTCTTCTTGTGGAAATTTTTTTGTCTTAGAAAATATAGGGCTTTTTCTTCATAAAAATATCATTCATGTTAATTTGTAATAGGTTATTTTTAAAAGAATAAATATTCTTAAAATTTCTCAGGTTTTAATTTCTCACAGTAAGTATCTATAACCTATATGGACAAAAGCTCTTTCGAATACTCAATAATTTCTAAGAGTTTAAAGGGGTCATCAGACCAAAAACTTTAAGAACCACTAATATACAAGAAATTAAAAGACTATTTTGCTCAACTCGATATAAATAAATTTGAAGATGATCAAATGGATGATTTCCTTAGGAAAACATAAATTATAGAAAGTTTTCCAAAAGAAGTAATCTAAAACACAGGAAAAACAACAATAAAAACAGAGAAGGTATTTTTATTTAGAGCCATCTGCACTACATATGCCCAAGATGGAGAAAGAGAAAAATAAAGACCCAATTCACAAGTGAATTCTACCAACAGTTTAAGGAATACATAATTGCAGTATTTGTAAAGCTACTTCAAAGCACATAACAGCAAAACTTCCAAATACCCAAATCTGTTCAATTAAAGCAAACCTAAAAAACTCAACTACATGTAAATTTAAACCTCTTAAACAATAGATGGATCTCATTTTGACTATGAAATCACAGCATTTTAGGAGTTTTTAAAACTTGGGGCTAATGCAACTTGTCTTACAGAGAGTTAATTCCCCAATTCATCAGGAGGTTACACATTAGCCAAAAAATCCAACAATCTAACAGAAAAACAGACAAAGGATATAAACAATAAAGAAATATAAATGGCTTATATACTGTAACCTACTAAAAAAGGAAGGCAAATAAAAATACCATTTTCTCTCTAATCTCTATTGGCAAAGACCAAATATTTTGACAACATACTAAACTGGCAAAAGGTGTAGAGAAATGCACTGCTGCCAGAGGCAGGAACTGACTCAACACCTTAGAGCATAATTTGGAGCACAATCAAAACGACCTTGCATAAGGCCTAGCAATTCCACTTTTGTCAAATTTATTCCACAGGCATATTTACATATTTGTAAAATGAACTGTGCAAGATGCTAAGTTAATATCAGTTATAATAGCAAATATTGTAAATATCCTAAATGTCCACTAATACACAGGAGTAAATACTTGCAAATAAATAATGGTTAAGTAAACTGATACAGCCAGACAATACACAACTATGCAGCAGTTTAAAACAATGTGGCAGCTATACGTATAATGAAATGGAACCGTCTCCAAGATAAACTGTGAAAATACTGTGTTTAAAAAATGAAACCCTGTACATCTAAATATATACATATATATCGCCTATCTCTGGAAGAAAGCATTGGAACTCATGAGATTTAACACTGGTTGCCTCTGGGGAGGGGAACTGATGCCTGGAGGACTGCCTTTTCACTCAATGCTTAGTGTGACTTTGTTTTTGACCATGTGCATCTATTGCTTACTGAAAAAAAAAACATTAAAAGAAAGCTAATGCTTCCTCAGAACCTTCTCCCTTACTATCTCTGTATTTAATATTACTTAGGAAATATGTCGAGACAAAGGAAATTTCATAAATTTCATGACAATTACATTATAACATCAGAAAATAAATGATTAGAAGTTAATTGTTCCTGCTAGAATATAATTATATTGATACTTTTTATTTCAATCAGATGAATCACATAAGAACATTAATCATTTGTGCACTTACCGAACCTTCTTCCCATTTTCAGTAATTTTTGTTACATTTAATAATCCATATTTCTCTTGACCCTATGGAAAAAAGTAATAGTGTTTATATGTCATTCATATAGGTCCAAGTTCTTACATATGAATGAACCAAAATGGTCTGGTACTCTAAAAGTTAGCTTGAAAAGAAAAGATTAGTCAGTATGTAACATGCTTAGTTCTAGAATACTTTAAGAATATAATTTTCTTAATACTTTTGTAGAGTTATTTTCAGTAATTTACAGTTAAACACTTCCACTTCTCCTTAAGTCATAGCAGCCATCAGGTACTTTGCTACCAAATTAGATTTCCTTATATGAACGAGTCAGCACTGGAAAAATGATTTATGTCTTCCCGTTCAAAGAAAGTGATACAATGCTATAATGATAAATATTACAAAAAAGGAATGTTTACTTTGCTGTTATTTTACCACTATGTAATGTGAAAATTATTCAATATACTGACACGTTTGTCAGAATGTAAAAATAACTAGGTAGAACAAATGCAGCTGACTGTGTGTATTTAATAAATTACTCAAAAGTAACTGGTACTATGCAAGCAAAGAACTGGCCTTAATGTGGCATAAAAGAATTCAGCATGTGCTTCATTAAACATATTATCTGATGGTGAGTTGGACTCTAGGCAAACTAGATTTATTAGCCAGCTGATATAAAAAATAGTGACACATGCTTTATCATCAAACCCTATGAAGGCAAAAGCCATTGTACTAAAGTTAATGTTATTTTAAAATTCTTTCAGGTGGAAATAAGGAAGCACTTTGTCACTGCTTTAGCTTTCTATATTAAAATAAATTTAATCAAAATGAGTTGGTACCTATATTAATCATCAAGATTAGTAAGCATTGTATGTACATGAGACAATGGTCAATTTTAATTCAACTGAAACACACACATACACACAGACACATATGAAGAAAAAATATCCCTAATTCAGGATTTATTTCTGACTGATTCCTCAGCTATGTCTTCTCAGTGTATTTCAATCAGAAAATATAAATCTTTTTGGTGTAAGAGATAAACATAATGCTGAGTATTTTCTCAGTAACGTCTAAAAGTTTTGCCTGGTCTGATAAAAACTCACATCTGCAGACAAAGCTGACAAACTGTTATGCCAATTTACATTTCTGGTATACTGCAAACTTAGGAAATAGCTCATATGAAGTTTATTCTAATTTTTTCATAAAACATAGCTTAGACCTCCTTAGATATGCAAGTTTGATATTTTTCATAAGAACTCTGCTGCCTCTCAATAAAAACACCAATAACACAATTTTAAGCACACAAAGGGTTTTTTTTTTCCTTTTTTCTTTTTCTTATAAATATGTTGAGGGCTGACTTTCAACAGATTGTAGCAAGGGAGCTGGACAAGATGTTAAATAAGAATGAATATTCTCAATTTTCTCCTCCCACCATCAAAAGTAGAGAGAAAAATTTTTCAATGATATGAGAACTAAGGAATAGCATTAAGTGGATGGGCACTGGTTATGTCAGCTAGGGAGCACAGGAATTGGAAGGGCAGAGAGGTGAGAATTACGCCCCTTAAAAAATGCCACAGCTGGAATTATGTAAAAAAAGCAGAGGCAGGAGGGAAATGCAGGCACTGAAACAGGAAGAAAAATGGATAGAATAGCAGCAGTGACAGACAGCTTAAGCCTAAAGATGTGTGGGCTGGCGGGGAGAGGGCAGGAGAGGGGAGGGGAGGGGAG
>CM052453.1:20443142-20458128 GCA_028533085.1 Varecia variegata
AGGATCGCTTGAGCCCAGGAGTTTGAGGTTGCTGTGAGCTAGGCTGACGCCACGGCACTCACTCTAGCCTGGGCAATAAAGCGAGACTCTGTCTCAAAAACAAAACAAAACAAAACAAAACAAACAAACAAAAAAAGACCCAAGTACTAACACTCTAAGTATCAACCACTCTAACTTGACATAAAATAAGAACACTTGCCATATCCAAAATGTACAAAAACGAAAAGCAATTACCATACAGTGTGAGAGCTGGGGGAGAAAGAAGGGCATCAGAGTCAGCTTGCTGGAGAACCTGACACGAGCTAAGGAACAGGCATTAGTTAGACAGAAGCAGTAGGAGGTGAAAATAAGCAGGACAGAGGCACAGAAGCTAAGGAGAGCATGTCACAGTTGAGGCCTTGAAGTTCCCTCAGGGTATTGGGTGAGGTGAAGAAATGACAAGAAATGATATTGTGGAAAGTATGAACCAAGACAGAGTAGCACAACTGGGAACCAACTAGAATGCTATTCTAATGATTGCTGTAGGAGATAATGAAGGTCTGAACTAGAGCCCAATCTGAGAGATTCAGAAGACAAGACTGACAGGGACTGGGCGTGAGTGTAAGAGGGAAGATCTTGGGAAAACCGCCAAGCTTGAGCAACTAGGGAGATGGTGGTGTCTCCGCTTCCAGGTCACTGTTTTAGAGATGTTTTCCTGGACCACTGTTACGAAGGGGCTCCTCCCCGGCAACCTCCCATATTTACTACTGCCTCAGTTTGTTTCTCTCGTTGTACTGTACTAAGGACTGAATGTGTGTGTGTCCCCCAAAATTTTCATATTGAAACTAATCCCCAAAATGTGATGGGGCCTTTGGGAGGTGATTAGGTACTGAGGGTGGAGCCCTCATGAATGGGAATAGTGCCCTTAAAAGAGGGACCCCTTGTCCTTTCTGCCACAAGAGGACACAGTGAAAAAAGGCACTGTCTATGAACCACGAAGTGGGCCCTCCCCAGACACCAGATCTGCCAGTGCCTTGATCTTGGACTTCCCAGCCTCTCCAGAACTGTGAGCAAACAATTTCTGCAGTTTCAAAGCCACTCAGTTTGTGATATTTTTGTTACAGCAGCCTGAATAGACTATGACACACTTAATAAAAAGTGCAATTATATATTTTTTATTTATTTATTTTCTACTCCATTTGGCTGTAAGTTGGGACCACATCTGTTATGTTGGTCAATGTATGATCAGTGCCTAGTACTGTACTAGCATGCAGCTGATGTTCAATACATACTTGTTGAAGTAATTTACCAACAAACCAATAGTGTTAAAGAAATAGAAGAAGGTCTGCAACAGAGAAAATAAAGCTTTAACTTTTAAACACCAAAGTTTTTAATTTGACATTAAAGTGATGAAGAGGCAGATGGATAAAACAGGTTTGGATATACCGGTGAGAGATTTTGGGAAAACATTTAGACAAATTTTTATTTCATACTTTCTCAACATAATGTGACTCGAAATCAAACAATGTTTTTGTGTTGCTTACTAAGATAAATTCACAAAAATTTAAGTCTATAAAGTATGCCGAAATTCATGCATGAGTATTTGTCTAAATATATTTGATATTCCAAAGAAAACTTTATATTGAAAATAAGCAGAAATGCTTTCATGGAAACTAGCAAATTATGGTTAAATTTTGACCAAAAATATTATTATTCTATCCTAATAAGGCAAGAAAACAATTTGCATTCATAGTAAAATAGGCATTTCCCAGTTTAGCCTAACAATTATTGTATTGCAAAATAATGTAGTCAATCAAACCCTCATGTTCAATCACATCAAAATCATGTAATAGTAAGATTCTTTTTATTCAGAATAAGTAAACTTGCACAATGGTTCATAAAGTATTGAAAAAGAACCATGTGATGAAACATCTAGAACAGGCAAATCCACAGAGGCAGAATGCAGACTACTGGCCACTGGGGGCAGGGGAGGAGCAGGAGGAAGGGGAGTGACTGCTTCTGGGGTGATAGCAAGTAGACAGAGGTGATAGTTGAACACACTGTTCAACTGAATGCCACTGAATCGTACACTTTAAAGTGGTTAATGGTTAATTTTAAGTAAATTTTATGTCCATAAAAAAATTTTTTAAGAGCTAGTATCACAAAAAACAAATTGAACATTCATGTTTTTAAAAAGGCCTTAGAATAGTAATACTCTATGAAAAAAATAAGCAAATTTGTCCACTAATATATTTTCTTTAACATTTATTAAAGAAAGTTTTGAAATGTTTTCTCTCAAATGATTAATGCATTTTAATACCATAATTAGAAATGTAAGATCAAAAGCTCAAGTTTCCAAATTATATATTTTAAAATTTTATTCCTTATTCAGTAATTGGAAATTTTAAAATGTATATTCTCATAGGCACTTGGGACAAATCCATAGCGTAGAAAAGTACATGATAGGTTTTTTAAAAATGTATATACTGCCTAATTTATACAGATTTGAAGGGACTATGAAAAATAACAATAACTCATTTGAAAATTAAAATGAAGCATGAGAAAAAATTAACATGCTTAAGATGTATATCAGGGAATGGAATTTTAAATCTGGTTTGATTAGAAGAGATTGAAGAGATGGGCAATTGGCAGAGATTATTAAGGTGACATCAGGTATCTAACACTGGTGATGATATCATTGTCACTTCTAAATTGTAGCTTCCTTTTCCTTATCACTAAGCCTTTATAACAACCAGTTTTTAACTCACAAAAAAGAGGGGGGGGGAATATCTCCTTGTAGTAGTAACTGGATGAGAGTGGAAAACAAGAGGCCAAGACTAGGCAGGAGCCAGGCAAGCTCATTCATTCAACAAATATTTGCTCAACAGCCACTACACAGCACTGCAGTGCGGACGGGCAACAGTTTCTGCTCTAACGAAGCTTTTGTTTAGTAAGGAAAATGGACATTAATAGAACTGGGGTTCCTGTAAGAAGTAATGACAAGCATTACTCTATTTTATGTAATCAAATAATACACAATTAAATACTATAAGAGTATGATAAGAAAACTTCACCTAATCTAGAGGACTAGAATAAAATTCTCTGAAGAAACAAAGTTTGAACTAAGCCTCAGTGAAAACCAGGGGGAGACATGTTCGGGGCAGAGGAAAGGACGTGTGCAAGGACGCTGGGCTGCAGAGCGGGCTCCCTGGAGGAGCCAGGAAAGGGCAGTGTGGCAAAGGAAAGCAAGCAAGAAAAGCTGAGGATAAAGAAGTAGGACATGAGGCTGGGAAGCAGTCAAGAGCCAAACCGAGCACTCTCACAGTCCTCGGTAAAAATTTTGGACTTTGGTCTAAGACAAGAGAGAAGCCATTGAAGGGGAACAGCATGATCAGCGATGGACAGGAAACAGAGTGAGTATAAACACAGAAATCAAGTAAAACCTCATCGCAGACAAGACGGCGTCTGAAGGTTTTCGGTTTGGGGAACTTACAGTTGAGTTCCATTATCTCCAGTATTCATCTGGCATAGACGGGGCAACGCATTTTACAGCACAGAGCAAGAAGGTGTCTATGCTCACTAAGCAGAAGGGGAATCCTTCTTACCTTTGCACTGCTGGCCTGAGGAAAAAGGGTAAAGTATAATTTGCTAGTACTGTGTGGGAATTTTATATTTTATTTTTTAAAAACAAATATAAATTCGACACTTAAAAATATGGCACGTAATTTAATTAATCATGTAAGATACCATATTTTGCACAAATGGGGGTTTTTAAATCAGTACGATCTGATTCTTACTTTAAAGTTATCTTAATTGTGGTTTTTTAAGAAAAACTAATGAAATTTAATAGAAGCCCAAGAAATATTTCAATATTACATTTAGAGAAAATTAATTTACTGAAATTGATTGAAATAACTGGACTACATTATACAGTATGCTTCTATCATACTAACTGTATCTTGGTGCTTTGGAGAAGAGGGAGAAGACTCATTTTCAGGAAAGCAGGGTTTTGAGGCAGTTGGAGATTCCTACAAGAAATAAGTAATGAAAAAAGTTACTCTACTTTATGTATTTCTTCCTCTACTCACAGTGGGAGAGTTTAATAAGGGAGACTAAGAAAATTTTTTTGCTCGTTATTTTCCTTCTATATTCAGCTCCAAAACTAATATGGTACTGATTTGAAAACTACAGATGTTATAAAAAGTTTATGAAATATGGCACATTTTATAGCAATTACAGTTAAATTTAAATAATGCATACAAAATTACTCAAAAGAAATGATGCATGTTGCCTTAAAATCATGATGTTACATCAGTTTGAATTAACCATATTTAAAATAAGTAAAACCTAAACACTTAAAGACAAATATGTTATAGTCACGAAACTAACTTGCTCTTGGGATGATAGGTATGAATATCCAGGATTAGGCAAGAAAGAGTCACAGAAATAACTTGGTAACTGCCAGAATAAGAATTTTAGTCAAAAGCTATAGGAGAAATTAAATTAAATTGCTATTAATATTCAAGGTAATTTATAGCTAACTTTCCAATGGAAATAAGCAAGATTCTTTAAATGCAAGGAAGAAACCTAGGACTTAAAGATTAATGACTCACCAAAAAAAAAAAAAATGGTTTAATTAATGTCTAAGCCTTTAAGAATATCCTAAGAGCAAACCAATAACATGTTTCTTAAGCTGTCTGCTTTGTCATTATTAAAACACTGCATACGATTTCTACTACACATGTTGCTAGCACATATTTGTGGAGGATAAAACTGAAAAATATTTTTTTGGTAGCAACCGCCTAGCTCCATATAAATTTTCTCCATTCCCATACATACTCTGAATAATTTCAGGAAAAGAGAATTAGAAAAATCATATGCCATTACCTATTATTAATTTTTCTATCTAACCAAAAAATTCCTTTGAACATTCATTTCCATATCTACAGCATTCTGATTTTCCACGCTTATGAAACTGGAAAAGGTGCTGTTAACCCTGGGAATTTGTAACAATGCAAAAATCATTAACTCAACATTCATTCAACTGGAAAAAAGTCTTCAGGTTTACAGCCTATACAATTTGCAAACACAGAAACCAGGCAGCAATGAGAGTTTACAGGAAAACCCTTGAAGGGTAGACTAACAAATCAAACATAAAAAAATCTCTACAAAAAAATTAAAAAGAAATTAAACTTAATGTCTAAATCTCAGTTTAGTCTCAAGTATTTTTCTGACAACTTCAGATCAATTTCTTGACTTCTGAAAGAGTGTCTAATATTAAAATAGTCTAAGAGGAAAGATTTAATAACCTATAAACTAGAAAATATATAATTAAATAAAATGAATGGTAATTATGATTTATTTTTCACAGCATTATCAGTCCTACAGAAATAAAAACCACAAATGGAGTACTAATGTATATATAACAATTATAAATATATAAACCAAGAAATCATTTTACATGTATAACTGAGGGGCAGTTTTAGTAAAAGCCGTACATAAGCAAAAACAAATAAATGTACTCACACATACACACACACAGAGACATACATACATACCTATCTCCAAAGTTATCTGCCAATTGACTTAAGACCTATGTCATCATGATGACATTTGCTATACAGTAAAAATGTTTCTGAACTTACAATTTTTCAACTTTACAATGGTGCAAAAGTAAAAGGTATTCAGTAGAAATCATACTTTAAATTTTGAATTTTGATCTTTTCCCAGGCTAGTGATTTAACAATTCTCTTGCAGTGCTGGGCAAAGGCAGAAAGCTGCAGCTCCCAGTCAGCCATGCAATTATAAGGATGAAAACGGATACTCTACACTGGGCTGTATCACCACATGATTTTGCCCAACTGTAGGCTAGTGGAAGTGTTCTGAGAACATTTAAGGCAGGCTAGGCTAAGCTTTGAGGTTCTGAAGGTTAGATATATTAAATGCATTTTAAACTTATGATATTTTCAACTTACAATGAGTTTATTGGGGCATAGCCCCATCATAATTTAAGGAGCATCTGTATCAGGTTTCTTTGATTATATTTCAAGTTATGCACACGTCATCCCTTATCATATTCTCACAACTCTGGGACAATTAGATGGAAGAAGAAATGTAGTAAGAACTTCACCCAATTTATTTTAAGCAACAGATTGAAAATGAATTGAGAGATTAAAAAGGAGTAAGAAATTTTAATATATACCACCAAAATAAGCATCCTTATTTGTTCAACTGTGAAGAGGCAGTGGAGTTGGTTCAACAATACTTTTGCCCTAGAATATTACATATGGCATTTAGGAGTTTTCTGCATATCCTGAGTTGTAATCTGGTTCTGGGAGTTGAATGAATTTTTTCTATTAAAAATCTCTAAGAATCTTACGTACCTAGGTTAATCTCAATGATCATGTTTTCAAGTATGTCTTCAATAGCACAGACTCCAGAGTATCATTCCTTGAATATGTCCCTTATATTCAATCACACAACATCTTTATAAAATAGAAACTAGAAATTCATCTGCTTTCATTGTTTTCTATTAGTGACTCTTATACACATAATATGTATACTGTTTTTACAGTTCCACTAACTTTTAAATTCAACAAGGCCAATTTTATAGTCACTTGTAAGTACCAAAACATTACACTTGTTTTGACTCATCAACTGAGATAATTTATAAAGAGATTTAAGGTTGAAAGTATCCAAGCACAGAAAAATATGCCTTAGGAGTGCTTATTCTATTTTCACTAAAAACACCAAAAAAAAAAAAAAAAAAAAAATGCAGGAAACCTGTAAATTATGTTACAAGAGAAGACTGATGCTCAAAAAAAGAAAAAAAAAGGTCCTCAATGACAAATATATTTCTTTTTGCAGTGTTAGGATCATAGCTCACTGCAGCCTTGAACTCCTGGGCCCAAATGATCCTCCTGCCTCAGCCTCCCAAAACACTGGGATTACAGGCATGAGCCAACACACCCAGCCTTTTTTAAATAATTCATTTAGTTTCGAGGTATTACTGCCACCTTCACATTTCAACATTAGTATGTCTCATGTTCTACAAATTCACACTAAATTCCCAACCCATCCCAAAATGAAGCCACATTGTAAGGATGTAACTCCAAAGGAAGTTTTAAAAACATCCATTCTTGTGTTTGCATCAAAATTCACCCCTACTCGAAACAGAGAACATCACTTCTCAGATTGTTAAAAGAAGCTTTGTGCAGACGGCATTTAGGGAAACAAAAATAGGATTCCAATGTTCCCTGGGATAGGGAAAATTAATTAAATGTCTTTAGCATGAATCCTCCTACAGGCTGAAGACAAAGAATAACAGAAATGTGACTTTAAGGTAAACAAAAAAAATTTGCCAACTACTCGGGGGGCGGTGGGGGGGGGGTATCAGTAAGCCACAGATAAGTCAATACATCGTATAAAAACCAAAACCGATTGCATGACAAATTGATGCTAAATACATAAAACAGTAGTCAGTAAAGTATACAATTTAGTTAACAAAAAAGATAAATATTACAGTTACATTTCATCTTCAGATCAAAAGCTTAAGTTGGTTCAAAAGAAATCGGCCGGGCGCGGTGGCTCACGCCTGTAATCCTAGCACTTTGGGAGGCCAAGGCGGGTGGATCGCTCGAGGTCAGGAGTTCAAGACCAGCCTGAGCAAAAGCGAGACCCCGTCTCTACTAAAAATAGAAAGAAAGTATCTGGCCAACTAAAATATATATAGAAAAAATTAGCCGGGCATGGTGGCGCATGCCTGTAGTCCCAGCTACTCGGGAGGCTGAGGCAGGAGGATCGTTTAAGCCCAGGAGTTTGAGGTTGCTGTGAGCTAGGCTGACGCCACGGCACTCACTCTAGCCCGGGCAACAAAGCGAGACTCTGTCTCAAAAAAAAAAAAAAAAAGAAATCAAATGTTCTAGCAAAGAATCACATTTACCAACAGAAACACTACATAAAATGAAATAAATTTAGTGCAAATGGTTACAATTCACTGTACTATAAAAGGCACAAAGAACTTGCCAAATTATCAACAGATTCTGCCCTGAAAGTCCCACCTTATCATTGGTGTCCAATACGATGGTGCTATGTCTCCACTTGGTTAATACTATTGGTTCTTGCAGCCGCCTGTCCAGGCTCCTACTTTTAATTATTTCTCTTTGCTGCTGGGATGAAGCATTATACTAAAGAAAACAAAATACACTTCATAAATAATAGAAACAAAAGCAGAAATCTAAACATCTTGGTTCCAAATGACACATGACCCATGACCATTAGGCAAAATTCATCAGGTGACACCACCATGAATTTACTAGCCTCAGTTTTTCTCAACATTGACCAGCATTTTGGCACAATTGAGAAGATCATAGATTTTGGTGTTGGTGAGACAAAATTAGTATTTTCTTTAGTAAAATATTTAATCTCCCTAAGTTTCCCCAACTGTAAAGCAGATATAACAGAAATACCATCTTATGCACAGAGTTGCTCTAAAGATAAAAGAACCAAATATTGCCCTGACAGTAGGTTCTTAATAAATATTAACTATCATCATTTATAAAATGAGGCCATTAAATTAATTTTTAAGGTTCCTTCTACTCCTAAAATCTAAAATAAGCATTATTTTTAAAACTTAAACCAAAAATTAAATTCAAAATGAACTAGCAAGTTCTTTATGTATTCTGGATTCTAAACCTTTCTAAGCTATGTGAGTTGAATATATCTCCTAGTCTACACCTCATCTTTTCCCCCTTGTTTACAGTATCTTCTACATGTAGAAGGTGCTTTAATTTTAATGTAGTCACATCTGTCAATCTTCCCTTTTACAGTAGGCTTTTGGGTCTTGTCTAAGAAATCCTTCCTCCTCTACAAAGATATTCCTTGATACATCCTTCTATAGTCCTTACATGTTTAACTGAAATTAATCACTGAGCTTTAAATAAGGTCCAGGATCTACTTTTATCTCCTTTTTTTCATGTGAGCAACCAATAATCTTAGCAACATTTATCGTATAGTCTGTGGTGACCCCATTGATTTGCAAGGCCACATCTGAGCTTCCCATTCAGTCCTACTGGTCTATTTCTTTAGACAAGTGCCCCTACCCCCCCAGCTTAATCACCATAACAGGAATGCCATCCCTTTTCCCCCTCCTCCCCAATTCTACCTATTTAGGAACAATATTTTGACTCTTTATGAACTTTTGCCTGCAAACATAAGTTTTAGGTTCAGTCTCAAAAATGTTGTGTGGGGGAGAGGGGGTGTTGAACTTGCAGATTAATTTGGACAATTATTATAAAATTAACTCCCCCAATCCAAGACCATGGTGGAATACTGCACCATTTATTCAGGTCTTCTTTTATTCTGCTCTAAAAATTTTTCTTCATTAAAATCTTATAGACCCTTATTAGGCATGTTCTTAGTTACAACACTTTTTGCTGCTGCTAATGTAAATAGGATTTTGTTGCTATCACATTTTTAAACTGACTTTTTCCTACACAAATGGGTAGTTTTTATGTTGACTGTATATCCACCAACTTTGCTGAACTCTCGTCAGTTTTAAGTTTGTAGATTCTCTTGGATTTTCTAATAATCAAAAGAACAACTGTATCTCTTCCTTTTTAATTCCATTATTTCCTTTTCCTTTCCTATTTAATTGTTGAATAGAAGCAGTGATAGAAAAATTCGAGTCTAGTTCCTAACTCTAATGGAGAAGCTTCTGTAATCTCACCATTAAGTATGAGATTTACTGTAGACTATTTGATAAATAACCTTTAGCATAATGTGTCATTCATTACATTTCAAAGTGATTTTTCTCATAGAAGCATACTTGAGTCACAGTTTTTTATTCATTCTGAAATTCCTTTAAAAGATGTGTTTAGACCATTTATACTGAATGTAATTATTTATATATTAGGATTTAAGTCTGCCATTTTAGTATTTGTTTTCTACCATTCCTGTTTCTCCTTTCCTGCCTTCCTGTGGGCTACCTGAGTAATTTTTACTATTATATTTTAATATATCTATAATTTCTTGATTCTCTCTTGTTACAGCTTTTAGCGCTTGTTCTCAGAATTACCATATACTTAATTTATCACAGTCTACTAGTATCAATATTTCACTACTTCAAGTAGAATATAGAAACCTTACCAATAATTACATCCCTTTACTCTCCCCGCTTTATGATATACTTGCCTTAAATTTCATCTCTGCATATAAGTACTACTTTAGAAATGTTATAATTTTTGTTTCAAATGTCAAACATAATTTTACACACTCAGGACAAAAGCCTCCTCAGATATTCACCCTTTCTATTGTTTTTATTCATTTTTGACATTCCAAGTTTTCTTCAGCAGCATTTCCCTTCTGTTTGAAGGACTTCCCTACTGCAGTTCCTTGAGAGCAAGACTGCTGGTGATATATCTCTTAGTTTACTGTCACGCAGAAAATGTCTTTATAGGCCAGGCACGTGGTTTATGCCTGTAATCCCAGCACTTTGGAAGGCCATGGCGGGAGGATCGCTTGAGCCCAGGAGTTCGAGACCAGCCTGGGCAACACAGCGAGACCCCATCTCTACAAAAAAGTTTTTAAAAAATTAGCCAGGCATGGTGGCGTGTGACTGTACTCCCTAATCAAGAGGCTAAGCAGGAAAGATCGCTTAAGCCCAGGAATTAGAGGCTGCAGTAAACTATGATTGCACCACTGCACTCCAGCCTGGGCAACAGAGTGAAACCCCATCTCTGAAAAAGCAAAAAAGTCTATTACTTTCATTCTTGAAGGATATTTTTGCTGGGTGTAGAATTATGGATTGACAGTTCTTTTCTTTCAGCATTTGAAAAATGTGTGCCATTTCCTTCTGGCTTCCATGGTTTCTGACAAGGAAGCCACTGCCATTCAAATTGTTATTACCCTATAGGTAATGTGTCGTTTCAATGAGCTGCTTTCACGAATTTATTTTTTTGGGGGGGGAGATGTCTTTTCAGAAATTTGATTACATTGAGTCTCGATAGCAATTGCTTTGGGTTTTATCTTGTTTGGTGTTTATTCAGCTTCTTAAATCTGTCGGTTTGTCTTTTGCCAAATTTTAGACATTTTTAAGCATTATTTCTTCAAATATTTTTCAGCCTCACACTCATTCCTTTCTCCTTCTGGAACTCCAATGAAAGGAATGTCAGATCTTTTGTATTTTTCTACAGGTCTCTGAGGCATTGTTCATTTTTTTAAACTCTACCTCTACTCTGCTATTTGAGCCAACCAGTATTTTATTTTGGTTCTAAGATTTCCATTTGCTTCTTCTTTATGTCTTCTATTTCTTTGCTGAGATTTCTGACTTTTTCACTTATCTTAAGTGTGTTCCTAAATGCTTGCTGTAGCATTTTTAGGACAGCTGCTTTAGAATCCTTATGGGATAACTCCCTCACCTGCATCATCTTGGTATTGTCACCTATAAATATTGTCTTCTCATTCAAGTTGAGATTTTCCCCTTTGTATGACAAGTAATCATAGGTTATAGTCTGACATTGAGTAATATAACACTTTATTTTCTATTTAAGCCTTCTATTAATATTTTAGCAGACTGTCAACCCATTTAGGTTCAGAATACACATCTTGGCCTACGTTTACGGCCAGTAGTTGAATGTCGATTCAGTTTTTAAAATCTTTTTAGTGCTGTCTGGTCTGCCCTGTTTGTGTGCTACCCACACAGGCTAACCTGAAACCTGGGCAGTATTCCACGCCATGGTTCTGTTCTAAAAGGTTTTGCTATGTTAATTCTGGTTGTTTCCATGCATAGGCCACTCTGGAGTTGTGCCTAGGATCTCACACACAGAGTTTTAAAATCCCTCTCTCTAGCTTCCTCCTCTCCGTAGTCCCCCTTCCGCTCTCTACTTGGGACAGAGTAAGGAGCTGCCTCGTTGCTGCGACAGAGTTAGTGAATGGGGAGGACAAATGACAGGGCTCCCTGCATGCCACGTAGGGCTCCACCACGCAGTCTCCGCGGTGCCCAGGCAGGGAGCGGGACAGGCGCTGCTTCATTAGTGCTGGTGAGGAACGGCTGACAGGGCTTCATTCAACAAACTGCCAAGACCTTCCCACACTTTATCCTAAGTGGCAGATGGTAGCAGAAAATGAAATAATACCACAAAACTGAGGGTTCAACGCTGGCCGTAATCAGTGCCCATTTCCACTGCTGTGGAATACTCTCTGAGGTCCTGATCTAACTCAGTCCCTTGTCTCTCTTCTTTCTTTTACTCAAGCCATCTCCAGAAGTAAGTAGAAGATGAGCCTGGAGTTCTTCTAACCAAGGGACGTGCAGGAGTTCATAAGAAACCTCATAGGAATGTTTAGCCACCAGTAAAGTAAAGGCTCTAACTGCACCTGACATAAGTTCATCTTGGGAGCCTCTCCCTTCTAAGACCCTGACCTGGGACAAATCATTCAAAGCAAGCCTTGTGACTGATCTCACAACTCCAGGGAATCAGAAAGCACTACGAAAGAGGATATCGTACATAAGATTTCTCTGTATCTCAATATACCTTTGATATTTGAGGTACTGGCAGGAGCTACAGTTCAAATCTGTCAAGTGGAACAAAAAGTTTAATATCATATGTTTAAATTACTTAATTAATATTGTTAATAAAATATTCATCTTCTATAACGTTTTTCAGTAAACTAAACTTTCTGCAGATTTTTTTTCCGGTTTCTTCAAGTCGAAGTCAGATTTTGTATTTATAAGGCTAATAGAACCAATCATTACTATATAGTTTTCAATACTGAATAATTATATCCCCAAAATATACTCTTATCCCAGCATATAAGTTATTACATATTTTGGCCATCATGATCCATAAAATTATTCTTTCCAAATTAATCACTAAATATGAGAAAATTATTTTTATAAATGGTACTGATTTTTAAAAGCAGTATCTGAGGTATTCTATAACTTCTTGCCAGTACAGTTATAAAAAACTTGTTAATTTTATTATGTATACCTCTTTCTCTCTAAAAGTTGTAACAGTTCTATTAAGCTTGAGATATTATTGTACCACTTAAAATTTTTATTGAGAGACAATTAAATTTGAAAAGTAAAATGTTGGGTCATTTGATATTCAACTTTTTATAAAATTCAACTAAAAAAATTGTTGCTAGAGTATTATCCAACTGCTGTGCTACAGTTCCTAAAACAAGAATATTACAGGGTTCTGAGTGCTTAGCACAACCTCAAAGTTTTAAAGGGTAAATATGGTTTTATCTTCAGAATCAGATGCTAAAAGTACAAATTAATAATGAGGAAAATGAAAAAATCCACAAATGTTTTATTGAATTGTGTTTCATAATTTTAAAGAATGATGAGATAAAAGCTCAATGCTGAAATATGTGAGGAATGATTTGTGGTACTTCTAGATATACTTTTATTTGGAACTTTCTTCATTCATGGTATTTCATGATTAATGAAGTAAAAACATAATGTAATAATATCTTCATAACTCTTCATATGGGAGCTTTTGTAATTAAAATATAAAAACTATCTCCACTAATATTGATATGTTAAGCTGAAAATAGTATTTTTAAAAACAACTGTATAAATGTAAATTTTAATGACTTCCAATTTAGAAAGTTATTAATTTAAACAAAATCATTAAAAATATGCAATAGCTTTTCTGCTGAGCTGCGCAAAAGAGAACGTACCTATATAAAATGTGTGATAAGGATAAAAAACTGCTTATCTGAAGATTTGACAAGGGTTTTTTTTAACTACAGAAAAAATTCTGGGGCTATACTTGATAGACAGGTTAACCAAAAAGAACCAATATTTTCCTTATCCACCTCTGAACTCCAACACCCACCAAGTTTCCATTATAGCCACCCTACTGTGTTCTATGAGATCACAAAATTTTAAAAGTTGTCAGAGTTATAAGGGACCTCTTCTGCTACTGGCTCAACTTGGACTCACAAGGGTGTTCTTAAAAATCAATTAATTACAGGCTGCATATCTCATCCTAACTAGTATCAAGGCTTACAATTTCACAAAATAATTAAAGGCCAGATAGCATTCACATAAAGAAGAAACCACTATTAGCAAAGCACTAGTTTACTAGATTAGTGTTTCTCAACCTTCAATAAGTTTAGTATCACCTAGTGATTTTTGTCTCTATCCATGTATCATTTATACTATTAATATTTTTCTTTAAATTGACTTACTTGGGGGAAAAAGACAAATTTCTTTAAAAACTAAAGTATATGTAATAATTGACACCACAGATTTGTCTAATTATAGCTGTTTTCCAAACATTAAAATAATATACCAATTAAAATTTAAATGTTTGCCCAGATATCACTTAAAATTATCTCAAGTACCAACAAGGACATGTATATGACCACTTTGAAACCTACTGCCTTAGGTAAACTCAGCCCTGGGGTACCTGTCTGGAAAAGAGATGTCCAGCTAAGTCCTAGGACATATTATCACCACATGCTGCCTATGTCAGCCAGTGAGCAACTCAATCGTAGCACACATTTACATAGGTGATAAACTTAACTATCACATTACTTTTTTCTCTTAAAAAAAGATTACATATAAGATGAACTTCATATAGAAAACTCAATATATTCAAGGTAACCAGATATAAGATGGCATTACTAGCACTGAAGGGAATTCTTATTTCTGGGTATAATGAAAGACCAATTTCAAGTTAAACCAAAAGCATTTCTGAGTGAGAATAGTCAGTATCACACAGTGCCGATCACTGTACACCTTAGAAAATTTAGCCACTCACAGGACTTTCAGTGAGTTCTGAGAAAACGAGTCTTGCTGCTTTTTAAAAGTTGAATAAAAATTTAAAAATAAATCTGCTGAAATCATCTTCATATATTACTTCATCTATTATTTTAAAGAGAAATTCAGCGGTAAGGTTTATTACCTTTGGCAATTCCCATTCCGACCGAGATCCATCTGCACTGTAGTAATACTGTCTACCTTGATCGTCAACATGCTTGAGCCACTATAAAAACA